>LPNX010093255.1:74205-99367 GCA_001517045.1 Pseudotsuga menziesii
ATAAAATTATTCTTTAAACAAAAACTAAATTAACAAAACCTCAAAAGAAGTCCCAGATAAAAGGTACCAAATTTCAAGAATCCAAACTTACTAGAAGGCCAGTCAATGCTGTCATTCTTGATAGCAGAAGAGGCAGCTTATCAATTACCATGGAGCAACTCACATTGTTATTGTATGACAACATTATCATAAAAATTCCTTTTAGATCACAACAGAGCTTCATGATTTATAATAATAAAAAGCAAAACATGTATGCCTGAACAACATAAAAGTGGAAATTGGAAAAAGGATGATAATTAGATGACAAAAGTGATCATAAGTATCATTCCAATAAATTGCCAACTGCTAGCAAGGATGGGCTGGGAGTAAATGATGCAGAATCTGCAAGCGGGCATGAAGATGATGCTCTCTTTGGAGATCTGTTTTCAGAGGCTAGCAGGAAAGTAGTAATCTCTGATGAACATGAAAAGCCCTGCTCTGCAAATGACAGTGTTTTTGACTCTAGTAATATTCCTTTCCAAGGAGCTATTGAAGTGCTTAGTTTTATTAAAGAGTGCATTTTTTCTCCAGATTGGCATTCTTCTATTTACAAAGAAGCCTGTCACCAACTTAATGAAGAACATGTCAGTGCTATTTTACGAATGCTACAGCCACAGCTTTCAGTTGATGAAAGAATGGAGGGGGCTAGTGTTTCAGTTATGTCCTATGAAAAACACTTCCTTGAACATTTTCACAAAGCATGCTTTAACCTGTTACATGAACTTGTTAAGTTCCTCCAGTGGAACTTGATAGCACACAATTGGTTTGCTGGTCTTTGCTAATTTCAAGACTGATGTTGATTCTTTGGCAAATGATTCTCCACTCTACAACCTTCCCATCCTGGTTGATGTTCAATATAAGAAATAAGTTAATACAGATTACACAAGGAGGAACTTTTCAGCTTCCCACAGGAACAGGCTATTTAGAATCATGGGTATATCATGAAATTTTCAGCTTCCATTTTTTTATTATTGTTAAAATCTTCCCAAAGAATCATTCTATTATTTCCGATGGACAAAACAATGAATCTAACCACTAGTTTTCTACTTCTAGTAAAAATTGTTCAGCAATTAATGGATCTAGACAGAGAAATTATTACTCTATTGTACAAGGAAGTTGATCTATAGTCTCTATATAAAGAGTTGTTCTTCCTCGTCTATTTTTCATCGTTGGATTGTTAGATTTCTTCTCTCCTGGACCTTAATGGATATATTCTCTTGGAGCATATGTGAAGTGTAAGGGTTTTTATCGCATTTTATGCAAGGATTTCATAGATTAACAATGCTCCAATGTATGTCTTAATGGATGTGAATGAGCAAGGATAAATATCTCCTCACCTCTTGGCAGCTTTACCTTATTTTCAAGCTGTCGCTATGTTGGCCCTCCTTCATTTTATAGGGTTTATATTTTCGATATAAGCCTCATGTATATTTATACAAATCATGTTGTTTTTTATATTTTTTTTTACTTTTAGGGGAGGATTCTTGCACCCCTCTCGTATTTGACTATTATTGCTGGCTGTATTTTCTAGTCCCTTTGACTTATTTTGGTCTTTAGTAGAATTTTATACAAAATTTCAATTTCAAGTGCAATACTGAATCTTCAATATGACTTCATACTAAAGGGAATTGAAGACAATTCTTCCAGAAGAGTTTTGGATGTTTATTTCAACTCATTTTCTTCAGATGATAAGTTCTTTTGTTGTATGAGAAAATGAAAAATGTATTTTTTTGTGTTGAAGCCAGCATTACTTCCTGCACTCATTTCTCCTTTACTGGATTCCAAACAATATGTTCCGTACACAAGGATAAGACAATGGTATATTGATCTATTTATGCTTTTCAGACTTTTTAGATAGCGACACCTCTCTTTTTGATGGGGCCAGGGCATTAGAGGTGGCACTCTTTCGGTCCTATTTTGCATGTTAATGTGCAAAATATAGTGCTCCTGCCAAGGATTTGAAGAGTTGTTCACCAACTGTACCTTTTTTATCCCTTGAGACAAAAGCACCAAAGGACACACAGGTTTGAATGGTTGTCATTTGTTCAAGTATGAGTTCTTCACCCTTTCATTTCAAAATGTATCCCCTCTTGCTTGAGCCTTGCTTATCAAGAAATCAATGATTAACCAGTAAGATTGATAACCCCTGACCCTAATGACCCCTAGTTGGCACTGTCATCAGCTTTTGCATTCCCTGAAGCAAATCTCTGCTTGACACATTGTTCCTTGATACATCTAAATTAACTTCACTTAGGTCATTTATGGGTTTCATCATATCATAAACCAAATGCTTGAATTATCTCCCCTAGGTTGTCTTGATCTTGACAATTTACCCTACGAATCTGGTAGTGAGCTTTGAGCAAAGCATGCCATTGGTTAAGCCTGATTTTCAAAATGATATGTATACAGAGTTTAGGTGGTAACTTAAATGTCTTAAAATTTGACATAGGCTATGTGATGAAAGCTAGTTCTTGAAACTCATGGTGATTTGCTGATCATGAAAGACCACAAGGTTTTGGAAGATAGAGAATAATAAAATTCAGCAATCATGATCAAGCACTTCCTGCTGAAGCTCGACCAAACCATTAACTTGGAAGATTGACATTTAATAAAGTACAGGTTTCAGCAGAGATTTGCCTGAGGAAAAAGCACCCATTTTGTAAGTCAATTAAGTCATGTGTTTTTGAATTCAAAATCAAACCTGTTTATTAGACATAAATGTTATGGCTGTGTAAAACATGCTTTTTAAGAAGTCCACAATCAAATATCTCATGCAGGGCAGTAGAGATTTTCAATTGATGAATCAGAACATAGATTCAGGTAATTCGTTGGATTAATTTTGGATCTTTCAGATCACTAATAATGCAGCAGCTATAGTAAGGATAATGTTTGAGTGAAAGTTTAGATTGTGATGTTGTTGTGAATGTGAGGATCAGAAAACAAGTTGAAAATGGTTGATGAGGAGATAATACTGACCCAAGTGAAATAGAGCTGCTGATCTTGAGACTATCTTACAGCTCGTACCAGCACTTGCCACTCATCCAAAGGTAAACAGTATAGGCATCCTCCGGGCATACTCTTTAAGTTTTGACATTCATGATTTTGACATCAGATTTTCGAATGAAAAAGGTAATCTTGTGATCATTGATCACCATAAAAATTGAGCCAAATATTGCGATAGTGGGAGTCATTTGATGAAATTCAAAATCAAATCATACTTATAATATGAGCAAATTTGCAGAGGGAATATTGAGGCAAGGAACTGGAAAAGTGGGACATTCTGCCTTGATCTCTGAGATGCAAAATAGAGAACGCTCAGTGTGTTTTTTAACATTGTGTGACTCCAGGATACTTTATTCCTGCTGAGGTGATTCTTAGGGTTAAACCGACAGATGCAGAAATATTTTGCGTGACGATCCACCTACACTCAAGGTCATTTGGACAAATTGCTTATCCAGGAGGAATAGTGGCAGCAATCCTTGTGCACAATCCTGTCTATAGAATATTTCACGGAGCTTTGGTATGTCTGATTGATTATTTTTGTCAAGCTACATTGGATTTTCATTTTCATGACCCATTGTTGTCATACATAAGAGAATGCTTTCTATGATTTGGAATTCGTGGTAAATGATTTGCTACTTAATTAATCATCATTCAAGTTCTATTATTTTCCCTACCAACTATTATTAACAGAGCAACTTTAAAGGTCAGTAAAAAACTGCATCTATCTCCGCGGCCAACAACCCGAAACTTGTTAGGGCAATTAAGCTTTAAAATGAGGAAATTAGATTTCTAAACAGGCTTGCTTGTGCAGCCCTAAGCGATATATAAGTGATTCCAATTCTATTTAAGCTTGCTCATCTTGTTCATAAAACGAAATTTCAGTGGAGCGGCTGCTTTCAAATGCTTTTAAAATGAAGGTTCAAACTTGTTCATCAATTGAGATTTAAGCATGTTCATCAGATTCTATTTAAGCTGGGATTACTTAACCAGTATAGTTCCTGAACCGGTAAGGTCTTTTGGGGATTTCTTTCACTATGAGTTACTCAATCTATAGGACTGCCTGAGCATATGGGTGACTTGCAGAGCAAATTTAAGAAACATCAATCCTACCACTCGAGCTGCCAAAGTGAAGGTATGTTCTATCTGCGCCACCATGAGATTCCCTCCTTCATAGGGCCATGAGGTCCCCTTCGACTTTTAGGATACTTAAGGGAGTGTAGTGGGCAGGGATTGAGGGTTATAAATTTAGGGGAACAAATCTTTATACATGTAACTATGAAAAACGACCCAATAAAAGGAATATCGGTTCAGAAGCAGGGACGGACTAGAGAAAGCGTGTATAAGAAGAATACCCCTTCTTTCCCCGCCTGATCGACTTCACCACTTCTTTGACTCCGCGCTTCAAACACTTAGCCTCTGAAGCTGAAAACAATGAATCCCATCAACACAAATAAAAATGGAATGTGTGTAAAATGAAGAAAAATGAAATGATAAACAGGGAGGCTTTTAACCTCGTCGAACGAGCTTGAGGGTTCTCTTGCAAAGATTCTTCCCTGCGAGAGGACGAGCGATGGGAGACAACATCAACATCTTCCGCTTGTCCTTCGACGCTTTCTCCTGCTCCATCTCTACATCGCTCCCCATTTTTATTATCAGATAAGTCAATGAATACTTTTACAGTCTCTGCAAACGATATACCCGTGCCCAAGAATACTTTCAGATCTCGCAATATATATTTTCCGCGACTGGAGTGTGTTCATCCACTGCTATGCTTCTTAATACCCCTCTGCCTCTCACTCCTAAACCCTGATAAAACTCTATTTTTATTGTGACTTGAGCCAAGTGAGAAACTTTCACAACAATAAAGAGAATAAATTTAATGAAAAATAAAAACTGCTCCGCTTAATACCACTCTGCGGCACACTCCAAAACCCTGATAAAACCTTATTTTTATTGTGACTTGAGCCCAGTTTTTATTGTGACTTGAGCCCACTGAGAAAATTTGTTAGAGAGTTAATCTATATATAAATAATATCACGTGAATTAAGACATTGATACATTACATGTCACTGACAAGAATTGAACTTGGTGGGAAAGGTAACTACCATTCCTCCCAACTACACAAGCTACATTCAATGGAATCCAAATTACCTTATAGTGAAACTATACTAATAACTAGCCATTGTCCCTAAAGGTGCAAAAAATACACTGTAATAAAATAAAAAGGTTGAAATGTTGTCTTTTTAAGTTATGTTTGTACATGTAATCTCCAAATATGTTTTGTTTTGCTAAGTCTTTTTAGAATAAAAGCATTTTAGGTTTGGTGAAACAAGGAAAATGTAGTGGAAACGACAGAGTTGACAAATCAAGCTTTGTCTAGATATATATTGCATAATGATAATAAGATAGAAAATATTAATAAAAGACCATTTGAATTGCCCCTAGTACGTAAGGGAACTGATGTTTAGATGAGACGAGGCATGAAAACAAGTAATGTTCAATATAGAACAAGAGAAAAGGGAAAAGGTTTGATGCATAATGATAAGTAACCATAACAATAAGAATCCTCTTCAACTCATGTCCAAGCATAGGGAAATGGATTTGGGTTCTCTTAATTTCCACTTCTTGTCTTTTCAACAAGCATCATATGAGCAAGATATTAGCAAGATCTTGAAACTTCTATAAGAGGTGTGGAGTGTAGTGGAGTAAATAGATTAAGTGATTGTGGAAAAACCTCCACCAAATTGGAGGCAATAAATGGAGAAGGGGCACTCTAAATCCACCACTTACCTTCTCAAATACCTTCTCCAACTCCTCCTCCAATCCCGAAAAAACTTCTTGAGCTCATCCTTTAATCCAAGCTAGGCCTATTAGGGACAAACATTATCAAAATCCCACCAAAGTTTTAAGATTTGTTTGAAATATAGAACCAGCCAAGTGTTATGTTTGATATATGTTATTTATGCAAGGGCCAAGTAGTAAAATAAGGTGGAGAATGGTGCTCGCTTTGCCTTAGGGCTGATTGGGCATTTTGATTTTATCAAATTGAACAAAGAGGATCATTTAGCTTGGGTGATGGAACATTGGAGTCCTCTGATTAATTATGTCCCCAATATCATTATTTTGACTAACAGTTGGGTTGTTTTCCTCTTTTTGGAGTCTAAAGATGCTCAAAATATGTTGGATAGGTTGTGGGTTATCATTTATGTCTCCTTGGAAATAATATGATACATGCAATGGATAAGCATATTGCAGCAGTGTTGGTGGAATTGGATGTTTCTCAAGGACCTCCAACGAAAATCGATATTGTATGGGGGCAGAAGATAGTAGTTCAGTGATTAGACTATCTCAAGATACCATTTCGGTGTCATTATTATCGGGACATGGGCCATCTTAAAGACAGATGTCCCAAGATTTTATATGGTGATGTTTCCTTTGATTCAAGTCAATATCATGTCACTCTAAAGGTTGTGGTGATGCCCATTCCAGTGGTTGGCCCTGCTCTATGTTCATACGAAGTTTTGGATAAAGGTATGTCCTGTAGACGTGGTTCCCCTACTCCTTATGAAGGGATATCTAAAGATGATCTTCATTTCATTGAATCTGTCAAAATTTTATCTAGTTTGAATAAGAGGTTGTCTATTGAGAATGGGGGATTGGGGAATGGACTATTTGAAGAACCTATAGTGGGTTCTCATCCTCTGGATTTTGTAGGGGAGGTCATCAACATCACCATTGTCCTTGACATCATCGTCATGATTATTGACATTTTCGTTAGTTATTCATCATTACCTTTGGCATAAGAAATAACATCTACCCAAAATATGTGATTAGTGGAAAAGGGTCATGGAGGACACACAAGATTTATGCATGACAAATAACAACTTATTTTTTAAGATGATCAACATCATCATTCTGATTGTACTCATCATAATTATCATCATCACTATTCATTTCATTGCCATCATAATCATCGACAATGTCGTCATTGTCATTATCCTCATCATCATCATCGTCATCATCATCATAATCGTCATCATCATTATCATTGTCATCGTTCTCCTCATTATCAACAACATTATCATCATCATCATAACCATCCTCAATATCATAATCATTATCCCCATTTTCATCTTCAACATCTAGGAGTAAAACTGGATGCAAAAGTGGATAAAAACATGGATGCAAAAAAGGATGCAAACATGGATGCCACAAAAGTAGGCGCAAAAGTGGGCACATAATGGGGTGCACCAAAAATGGATGCAAAAGGTGATGCAAAAGTGGATGCAAAAAATGATGTAATCATGGAAGCAAAACATGATGAAAAAAGTGGCGCAAAAGTGGATACAACCATTGATGTAAAATTGGATACAAAATTGGATGCGAAAGTGGATGCAACAAAAGTAGATGCAAAACTAGATGCAAAAGTAGTCGTAACACCCAACAAAAAACCCGATGCAAAAGTGGATGCAAAAAGGGATGCAATAACTGATGTAAAATTGGATGCAAAAAAAGATGCAAACGTGGATGCAAAATTTGAAGCAAAAGTGGGTGTAAAAGTAAGTGCAAAAATGGGTGGGAATTGGGATGCGAAAAAAGTGGATGCAAACATGGATGCAATAGTAGATGCAAAAAAAGACGTAAACATAGATGCAAAATGGGATGCAAAAAGGGATGAAAACGTGGGTGCAAAAGTGGACGAAAAAATGGATGCAAAAGTGGATGCAAAACTAGCTAAAACAAAATGAGATGCAAAAATAGATTCAAAACAGGATGTAAACTTTGATGCAAAAATTGGCACACGAAGGGATGCAAAAAAAGAAGCAGAAGTGGATGCAAAAGTGGATGTAAAAAAGGATGCAAAAGTGGATGAAAAAAAGGGCACGAAAGTTGAGGCAAACATGGGCGTTAAAGGGGGCGCAACAAGAGTAGATGTACAAACTAGGCGCAAAATTAGGTGCAAAACTAGGCTCAAAACCTGTCGTAAAACCTGATGCAAAACTTGGCGCATAACTAGGTGCAAAACCCAGTGCAAATTACGCCACAATTTGCACTAGATTTAGAAAAAGGACGCAAAAAACGCCTAAAATAGAACCAACTCGTGAAATTGCACCATTTTGTCCAAAAAAAGAAGAAAAATACACTGAAAGATGGTCTAGACGCAAAAAAGGATGCAAAAATAGATGCTAAATCCAGTTTTTGTTGTAGTGTGAGCGTGTTTTTTAAGCATTGGTGTGTTCCATTTATGCAATGCATCGTGCACATTTTATATAAATATACTTCTATAAGTGGTGTGCTACATATTTGTGGCACACCATGGGTGGTGTGCCCTCTAGTGGGATGCACCGTAGGTAGTGGGTGACTGTTTTTGTGGTGCACCAAATTGGAAAAATCATTTTTTTTGAGAAAAAAAATTATTTCATGCTTATAAATAGAATTCTAATTCAATAAAAAAAATTATCTTTATATAATAGCCTAATGTATTTTATATGTTAATCAGATATTCCACGGCAGAGAGGAACACCAGCAACAATGTATTGATCATTACAATGTTTGACAAACATAACAAGATAGAGAGAGGGGGAGGGAGTTTCACCCTTGTGCCATTTCTACAGAGACGCGATCCCTCTTGATGGATGTAGGATTCCTCAGGTTCTATGAGGAGGATACATCCATTAAGGGGAACTCGATTTTCTTGAAAACATTTATATATCAGTGGGATCACCAGAGACATGCCTTCAGTGTTGGCCCTGATCAATGGTTCCATCCCACTTAGGAGGATATTTATTTTATCACTAGGATATCTAGGAGAGGGGATGATTTTCCCCAGTTCCTTGACATCCTTGCTAGAATAGAAACCGAGAGTCATATTTCTTACGTTTGGCGTTAAATAATTGATGTCGTTGTTCATCCTACATATTTTCAAGTTTTTAGGACAACTTAGCATTCTTTCTTTCACATAGAAGGGTGCTAGGTCCCTCTTGCTTTTGGTGAATACCATTGCGCACCACACTACTAATGGGCATGCATTAGTTTCCCTCTATTATTCTATGTTGATTCTTTAGTGTAGAGGCCAAGATTCATTAAGTGGTGTTCCATTTTTTGTGGTAGTTTTGTGTTGTGCTTAGTAGATGTCTTGCACAGTTCAAGGGAAGGGGCAACTTCCCTTTTGGTTCTGAGTTGTTCTATTTATTTTTTGAGAGGTTTCCATCCACAAGGCCTTCATTTTACCGTTACCCTCCTGGGTCATTGATAGAGGTCCATATGCGTATGTGGGGCCATATGACTCCCAAGACAGGATTTTTGGATTTCCCTGTATTAAATTGAGCACACATATCTATGGATCAACACACAACTCACATAATAGATCACACAATTTTAATCAGGAATTGAAGAATGAAACAGTGCAAAAAATGGCTTGTAGCTATGAATGTTTTCCTCAATAAAAAAGTAATTAGATAATAATTACAATGAAGTACAATGGCTAAATAGCCACAAGAAATTCGAATTCATCTGAGGAAATTTAAATTGATTAGACTCTACTTAACTGAATGGTTAACTCACCTTGTCTAAATCATTATTGGAGGACTGAATGGTTAACTAACCTTGTCTAAATCATTATCGGAGTTCATCAGAGTTCTAAATCACAACTCAAGTGTCTAATTCAGTGTAACTAAGCTTAACTAACTGTGGTAGGTGAGGAATGCGCCTCTCTTGCATGCAACCATGCAAACCTAGCACTAACTGAATGTAGAGGACTAAAACTGAATGTAACTGACTCATAACTGAGCTTGACTAGTTACTAACTCAACTCAACTGAATTTGGTTGGTATCGGCACTCCCAGTGGCTCCTAAATTGTAGGGATTGATCTAGGAGGATCCTAAACTGATGCATGCAAGTGCAATCAGTGGCAGTAGGCCTCAATTAGTGTTCCCCACACTTTAGTAACTGAAACATGTGCCCTAATTAAGCCAAGTGGACCCAATGGTGCTAGTGACTAAAAGTAGTCTAGATGGACTCCCTATTTAGACATATGACCAAATTGGACAAGGGAGGATTAATAATCCTAACACCCCCCTTGAATGCTAACTTGGAAAATCTATGGGCCCTGGTAACTAAGACCATAGCTCACCCATTACATCAAGTAAAGTAAAGTAACTGCTCAATACAAGGAGGTGGGGAAAAAACCACATGGGAAAAAAATCCCCCCCTCTAACTAAGCAGATAGAATCAGGATTCAAGTTTGAAAAACTTGAAAATGTGTTGTTGCAATCTCTATGATGTAGCAGAGTAGCATGCATGATGTTCTGTGCACAGGTATCCTGGGTCCTGGCATGTAGACTTCTCCGTCATTTCCCAAAATGATTATGGAAGGAAGGAGGAATGTAACCTTTGTCTCTTGTTGGATGAAGAGGTGTATGATCAACTCTATTCTTCTGAGTGTAGTGAGAATGAGCACTTTCCATGTAGAATATTACAGGGAGTCTATTTCATCTCTCTGAAGGAGGTAAGATTGCATGACATAGCACAAGGGTCTTTCCCTTCTGAGTGTCAGGTATTTTTCCAGTCATCTTTCTAGCTTCCAGTTTGGAAGTAGGGACTGGATCGGGATCTGAATCACCTTGAATCTCAATCTCATAAATTGATATAACTGGATCTACAATACTAGTGGAAGATGCAAAAGAAGTAGATGAAATTATTTTACCTTCCCTTACAAGTGGTTGCTAAGAGTGCACTAGTTCTGAAAATGGCATGAAGTGTGAGAACTTATATGCCTTGGAGGCATGATTTGCAACACCCTTCGCTATGATATTCCCAATAGAGATATCTGTGAGCTCCATTGAGTCAGGACCAAATATCACTCGCTTTGGAGATCCAATATGAGTTATCTGGTATACAGATAACAAGTTTGAAGCTAGGGAGGGAACATAAAGCACATCTTTGAACCTTCCATGTTCAAGCTTGATAGAGCCCTTCCCGTTGGTACAAATTCTACTGTTATTTCCCAACTGAATACTAGAACCATCAAAATAATGTAAAGAAGAGAATGATTCTTTGGATGCAACCATATGATTGGAAGCTCCATAATCAATGAGGAAGGCATGTGCTGTTGAGCAGCTAGCCTTCAATGCATGACCTATTTCGAAGTAATATTCAGTGTCTTCTATGTGGTTAGTATTTCTTGCGCTAGCAGGTGCAGTAATGTTATGTTTTTTCAGAAGGAGTCATTTCATCAATTTTTCTTCTCATACATGAGCTTTCTGGATGAAAGCCCCTTTAACATTATGAACAAAGGGTTTTTCCTTTGCCATTCTTCTTGCTTCTCTTCAAACCTGAAGGCTCATTTGACTACTCTTTCTTCACAAGAGAATCATCCTTTTGCTTCCCTTGATGATTCGCTACCTTAGGTCCTCCTGCAACCAGTGCTTGATCTCTGGAAGATCGAATGATCCCCAGTTGGATCAACTTGTAATGCTCATGAGTGAGAGATTCAATGATAGCATCAAGAGTGGGCATCTTCCAATTTGGAGTAGTGAGCCTCACCGATTGAAAATTTGATACAAAGACTAAGTATTCTTCATTGAGTTTTGAGAGAATGGAAAGGATGAGTTGATCATCCTCCATCTCAACCTTGCATAGCTTCAACTGGAATATTAGGTTCTTAAATTCTATGAAGAATTCATTCAGTTTTTTGAAGCTGGATGGATGAAGAGAGATCAGCTCATTCTTTAGCTGATGGACCCTCAGTTCATCCTTCTTATCAAATAAGGAAGCAAGCTTATCCCAAATATCCTTGGGAGTCTTCAATCCTTTGATGTGGAAGAGAAGATTGAGAGGCATGGGCATCCAAAGGCTTCATCAAGCCTATTTGAGTACTTTTCTTTGTCATAATTAAGAAATGGCTCTGCCTCTAACTCCATTGTGAGTCTATAGAGGTTCTTGGTGCGAAGCAGTGACTCCATGTCCTGCTTCCACTGGTGATAGTTGAAGGAAGTGAGCTGCTCCATTGGATGGGCCATTTTGAATGCAGTGAAGAAGACAGAGCTACTGTAGCAAATGAAGTAAGGAGAAAGAGTTGCTTGTAGCGAATGCAGTGAGAAGAGCCGATAACCTGTAAAACAATCAAACAGACAAAATAAGGTCGACAGTCTGCACTTTTGGAATTTTCATCACACCCAGCATAGTTGATCAAGCAAGCTCGATCAAGAATTCCTTTACTTGGGATATTAAGTGGTAAATTCTCCGCTTTTGGTGCAGTACTGGAAGGAGAAAAATTGCTTAAAAAGAATGATCCAGCTGGAGATATAAGGAGGAGAAGTGCCTTGTACATCAAGGATCTGATACCATATTAAATTGAGCACATAGATCTATGGATCAACACACATCTCACATAATAGATAACACAATTTTACTCAGGAATTAAAGAATGAAACAATTCAAAAAATGGCTTGCAGCTATGAATGCTTTCATTAATCAAAAAGTAATTAGATAATAATTACAACAAAGTACAATGGCTAAATAGCCACGAGAAATTCGAATTCATGTGAGGAAATTTGAATTGATTAGACTCTACTTGACTGAATGGTTAATTGACCTTGTCTAAATCATTATTGGAGGACTGAATGGTTAACTGACCTTGTCTAAATCATTATTGGAGGACTGAATGGTTAATTGACCTTGTCTAAATAAATATCAGAGTTCATTGGAGTTCTAAATCACAACTGAAGTGTCTAAGTCAGTGTTAACTAAGCTTAACTGACTGTGGTAGGTGAGGAATGTGCCTCTCCTGCATGCAACCATGCAAACCTAACACTAACTAAATGTAGAGGACTAGAACTAAATGTAATTGACTCCTAACTGAGCTTGAATAGTCACCAACTCAACTCAACCGACCTTGGTTGGTATCGGTACTCCTAGTGGCTCCTAAATTGTAGGGATTGATCTAGGAGGATCCTAAACTGATGCATGCAAGTGCAATCAATGGCAGTAGGCCTCAATTAGTGTTCCCCACACTTTAGTAACTGAAACATGTGCCCCAATTAGGTCAAGCGGACCCAATGGTGCTAGTGACTAAAAATAGTCTGGATGGACTCCCGATGTAGACATGACTCCTGATTTAGACATATGACCAAATTGGACAAGGGAGGATTAATAATCCTAACACCCTGCAAGTGTTTCCATAGAGTCATTAGAGTTACTATCCAATGTGGAGGATCCCAATTTATCGCTAGTTCCTTATCCTTATGCTGGGTTTGATTGGCAAGGATGTACAAGCATCCTCTTCACCCAAGAAAATATAGCAAATGGCATAGGTAATATTAGTGTTTTGTTTAAATAAATCTAGTTTCATTTTATTGTCTTTCTTAACGTGAAAAAAATAGTTGTAATTTATTTAATAAAAATGTATAATTATTGTTGTGTACTTTATATTTTCATGTATATATTGGCACCTATTTTGGGGAGATATCTCCCAAACCTATTGATGTGGAGATGGCTAAGGCTCGAGAGAATCCTATGCATGTGATAGCGAGACCTAGCTTGACATGAGTCAAACCTAATGCTAGATATAGATAGCTTATGACATACATATTGTGTGGTATGTTGAGTTGAGAGGGCATCCACCTTATCCTAGTCTATGAAATCCTTAAAGACCCCAAATTCACATGCATCTAGGAGGACCTTTCTCACAATATGAGGATCCTTATGCATTATATTGTTGGAGATACGAGGCTTATCACAGAGTTGAGGTATCATCATGATGAAAATTACTCTTCATTCGTATACACTTCATTCAGACACACTTAATCAGGAAACAATTTGTTTGGTCACACTTCATCTAGTCATTCGACTTCATCTAGTCACACTACATCAATTGAGGCCTCTTCATCACATGTAGAAGACCCCCAACGTCCTTCTCCTTGACAAATTTATTAGCAGCCATCGTCTTCTAGTGTTGTATCCTAGAGTTATACTATTATAGATAGATTTGTAAAATCTGGTCAAATTCTTGCATATGATGTAGAGATTATGTCACTACTTTAGTCTAGATTGTCTCCTAGCCGAGTTATTGAGGCCTCACACTCTGTCGGTGGTGCTATCGATGCCTCTATTTCTAGATTAGGTTGAGGTACCAATACCTGTATTTCTAGAGTTGGACATGATATGTCACAACATTTTTTTGGATTGAGATGTCTATTTGAGATCATGTATCATGAGTTTGATAGTATAATTAATATATGTATGTATTGTGCATTATTTATGTTCATGTTGATGTACTTTATTTATATTTCCATGTTGTTGACGTGTATATTGTTAGTCATGTTATATATGTTTAATGTTAGATGTCCTTGATAGATGTGTATGTTAAATGATGCAACTTGTTAGATGTGTGTGATGATGATGTTAGACAATGCTTGTGTTTCACTAGTTATGATTATTAGATTTGTTTGCTAGATGACATTTATGTGTTATATGTATATGTTAGATGATGGAGCTAGATAATGCTTAAATTATTGTGGACTTTGTGATGCCTAATGTGTAGGTTAAATGATGTTGGTAGATATTTCTTGTGTTGTTTTAGATGTATACGTTCTTGTGACTAATGTACTTACGTGTGATAGGAATGTGTTTGATCATTATTACCATAGACATCATATTGATGAAATATACACTCCTTTGTTAGAAACATTTATAATTCATACATATAGGCTTATGTTTCATTATTATTTGCAAAATAAGGTACATATGAAGTTCATAGGTTTGTTGAAAAAACTATGGTATGGACATTATAAATGCAAATTAACATGTTAAAAAATTTATGTATTAAAGATAAATTAATAAAATTGTACAACAATCTCTATGAAAACAAGCCTATAAATTAATTAATTAGAATTACTATTACAAATTGCAAATTACAACTACATCATACAATTAGAAATTAGAAATTAGAAATTGGAAATTACAATTAAAATTAGTACTAGCATAGATCTATCTTAAACACACATCTATCAAGCACCTAGAGGGATCCAATTTTAGAGGTGTAATTTATTTTTTTACCTTAATTTTTTACACATTGAGAAAAAATTTACACATGGAAAATGCAATTTCTAGAGGTGTAATTTATTTTTTACCTTAAGTTTTTTACACATTGAGAAAAAAATTACCCGTGGAGATATTTGATGACTCTTGGTGGTTTTATTTTATAAGCTGACATAGATTTTTATTATTATTTTCATTTGGTTTTAACTTTTTATTTTATGAGTCGAGATGGATTTTTTTATTACTTTTTATTTTTTGTAATGTAAATACTTATTTTCATTTGGTTTTATTTATTTTTATTTCATGAGCAGACATGAAAGTTTTTTATTCCTTATTTTTGGTAACTTTGTTTGAAAACATCTCCCTCATACTTGGCTCATTATTACCATATATAACATATTAATGAAATATATGCTCCTTTGTTAGAAACATTTAAAAATCAAACATATAGGCTTTTATTTCATCATTATTTAAAAACTAAGGTACATACAAAGTTCATAGGTTTTTATAAAAAAATATAGGATGGACATTATAAATGCAAATTAACATTTTATAAAAAATATGTATCAAATATCAATTAATAAAATTGTAGAACAATATGTATCCAAATAAGAGTAATTAATTAATTTGTATTAAATTACAATTACAAGTTATAATTTCAGTTACAAGATGCAAATTGCAAATTAAATTTACCAATTACAAATACAAATTGCAAATTACAACATTAAAGTTATAGTTTGTTGAGAGAAGGTTTATGTTTAAAATTGGACTTCATAAAAGTAGTGTACTTAACCTTCAACACAAAAATTGAAATTAATGGATAGTTATAAAGGATGATAAAAAACATAGTCATAATTGACAATTGAAGTACGAACTTATATGTTACACATGACCCTACATTGTGTATATGTTACACATGACCCTACATTGTGTAGGATGCTCAATAATTATGCTCCTATATGGATAAATCTTTCATCATCTCTTATCTTTATCAAAACATAAAAAAAAATCCAAATAAAACCTATATAATTATCAAACATTTCACAATACATCACGAAAAAACCAATTCTCCTATTTGGAAGAGATAGTTCCAACACAATATAATTAGTACATGCATATTTTTTATAAGTTTGATTTACATTACATCCATAGATAAAAAGTAAACCATTACATATACAAATTACATCCATAGATAAAATCCACCATTATAAGATAAAAATCAATATAATTACCTAAATGAAGATAAAAATAAGACACAACACTATAAATGATGAAATAAAACATGTACATGTCATTCTTCATTCTCATCACCCTGATTATCTTCCTCTCTTTGCATGATAGCACTGTTTTTCTCAAATATATTCTTTAATTTAGGGTATGTTTTGATCTAGGGTTGTGTCTTAACATTAACCACCAATCCTTATCCAACACATCTAGGTAGAAAAACACTTGCTTGTAGTGTTTTGAGAAAACATAAGGATCCTTGGTTTCATCCCATGCATCTTTATATATTTGATACTTATCATCCCATTGTCATGATATTCCTTTACATTATTATGGTCGAAGGTGTCCCACCACTTGCACTTAAAAATAACACATTCGAAATAATAGAATTCCACTTGGATGATCTCTTTTATCTTTCCCACATAACCTAACGTCCCCCTTATTAGGTTTTGATCATGGTGGATATCACGACTATAATGGGTGAACTCAAATTCCACTCCATATTCTGCTATCATGCATCCATATTCAGTGTGAAAATGATGCCCATATTCCCACAAAGATGGGAACAAATACACTTGTATTGAAGTGAACAAATCATATTGTCACAAAGTATAATAACTTGACCATTAAAATATGAAATATAGATATTACAATTCATAGGTGCATTATGAAGTTCAAAATGTACACAAGGATATTATTGTCAAGTTGTTGCACCTCATCTGTATGTTTAGTGCATCATCTTCAACATGCAGGTAATGATCGGATGCACCGTATTTTTCTCTGACTTGGTCAACAACCCAATTATTGGGACATATCATTGGCCTATTCTCTTTTAAATGATTGTGATAAAGAATGCTTCTACCATTCAATTGTCTAAATTATTATTGTCATTGTCCCATTTCCTACTATTCTCTTTGTACAATGCAACCGGTGACTATGTTTCCTCTTAATTGTAAAGAAAAACAATTATTGATGGCATGAATTTCTGAATTTGTTGATATATTCATGAAATCAAACTGACATAGTATGCATTAAATCGAAATATAGATAATGAACTTCACTGTGAATAGTTAATCTATAGAAATTTTACAAATGATAAGTCACTTTCTCTTTATTGTGTTCCTTTTTTCATTCATTTGGAGTATCTCCCATTCCCTTTTATATTCATATGTTTGTTCATCCCAAATCACCACACTTGGTGTGTCATTGATTTTCTTGATGTACTCACTGACATAATAGAATGACTCATATACTATGTACCCCTTCGCCATAGACCCCTCTGGATTTTCCCTTTGTCGAACAAATCCTTTCAATTTTTTCATGTACCTCTCTAAGAAGAACATCCAATGAAAGGAGACTGCCCCCACTAATTCAACCTCATCAACTAGCTGAATTAGAATATGAAACTACAAGTCCATGAAACTTGTAGGAATTTCCTTCTCAAACATACAAACAATATTAGCTATCTATTGATGCCATCATGGAATGCTAACCATATGAATATCCTTTAATGTGATCCAACATAAAAATGTAGATAATTTAGATATAGCATATCGCAGGTCTTGACGGAAGTCATGGTCCACACAACAACACATGAGCAGAGGATAATGACACTATAAACAAAACACACACATAATTAATTGTGTTTTAACCCATGGCATAAAAATAAAAATAAAAAATAAAATCATGTTTTTGACATACATATTCTCAAAAGGTTCAGATGGTCATGAGATTTCAACCTCAAAAAATTCCCTTCGATAGTGAAGGAACGTCATAGAGTAGGCCAATACAAAGAAGGAACCTTCAGACCCAATATAAATTCCTTTGCTAAAAAAATATCATATTTATTCAAAATCCATGGGACATCACCTTCTTTGAAAGACCAAGAGGGACCAACCTCTCCTCTACTTAATTGTGTTGGCCTTTGGGTTCTCTCTGGTTTATCTTTGAAAGTAGATGTTTCTCTTCTGTAAGGGTGTTCAACTTCCAAGAATACCCTGGAGTAGTCATACAATGGGTTTATTAGTTCACTGGAACACCTATCCTTTAGATAAGGTCCACAACATTTACATCCATGATACCCTTTTGTTACAAGACCTACAAAGTTATTGTATAGTAATAGATCTTGTCAGTGTTGGAGATAAAAATAATCACACCGAATAAAGTATGCCAAAAATTATTGTTACAAATATAAACAAATCAATAAACAATATTTTTACCATAGAAAACTCCTAATCTTATATAATCATGTGTGGTGTAGGCACATATGCCATACAATGTCAAACTCTTCTTTGATGGGATGGGTCTTGATACATCATATACTTGTACCACTTCCCATAATTCATTAAATTAATCAATCAATGGTTTTAGGTAGACATCCATATTCTTCACTTGTCTTCTTCTATGGACTATAAAATCCAACATAAGATGTTCATTCTCTATGGGAAACCACGGGGGAATATTGTTATTGATCACTACTATAGACCGAACCAAATAGTTGGTGTTTTGGAGGGAATATGGGTTGACGCCATCCATGGCTATGCTCAATCGAAGGATTATTTCTTCATCCTTGAATTTAGTGGGCCATGTGTCCTTTATATGAGTCATGGATATTGAATATGTTGGGATTCACATAACTCCCAACTCACTTCTATGTTGGGAATTCCATCCCATCAACATAGCTAATTCTTTTCAACGAAAAATCCTCTGAATCCTTGGTATTATAGGCATGTTCCTCAATATCTTATAAGGAGGAGCATGATCTTTACCCTTGTTCTTTGATTTATGGTACTTGTCATGCCCACATTTTAGACACATCTCTATATATGCATATTCTCCCTTATATAGGATACAATCAATTGGACATGCATGATATGATATGTACTCCACACCCAACATTTCAATTTTGCTTTACCTCTTTGTAACTACCTAGAAATAAATTATCATTTGCAATTACCTTATATTTGAATACCATGCATTTAGTAGGAAATAGAAATGTAAAATGTCATTTAATGTTCATAAAATTGACCCTTTTCAATCTTGATTGTGTGAGAAAATTCCTCAAAATGTAAAGAACATGATGGTCACTTACCTCAAAAGTTCCAAGATACATGTGTTTGACATGCCATACTTTTCTTTAATTTTGTACAATAACATTGTTCTCCCTAAGTGGATATAATTTTTCTCGCTAGTTCCAAAGAGACGGGTGGCAGAAGCAGACATCAACGTTTCGAAGAAGGTATCGGCAATATGACCATCGTCCCCTATCTCATCATCCTTGAAAGCATCTAACAACATAGAATCCATTGAAATCATATATTGTAAGTAATCATTCATATCAACCCCTATTTCATTATCTCCAATAGAAACTTGAGAAGAACTGTTGTTATTGTATACATTTTGAATTGGTGAATCAAGAAATAGTGGGAATTATAGGTGGTTGATTCAATCATTCTTTGTATGCTTCCTCTCTAAGTTCTTCTCTTTTTGTAGCCTTCTCGCGATTTCATATTGTAGTAGGGTGCAAAGGAAGATGGTAGGTAGGTTAGTCATCATTATAATCCTGGTTATTTAAAAAAATATTGAACATTACATCGATAACAATAGTAAACAAAATGCAACTAGTTTTTTAAAACATTATACCAAACAATTATTACAAAAGCATGGAATTTGTTTCCAATAGTAAATGTACTTAAATCACATAACACAAACATTCTTATTGAGAAATAAATTTACCTCAATCACATTGGAAATAACTAAAAATACAATTAATGAATTTATTTTCTCTTACGCCCCAAAGGGACATCTAAAGGTAGTCCCAAGGCATGTTGTCTCTGACGAGTGGTTGGTGGTCTATGGAAGTTATAGTTTGTTAACAACTTGTCACCAGGAGACAAATTATGTATTGCATGCACAACAACAAATATGGATGCTTTCCTTTTCATAAATAGTTCATGGTCTTTGAAGTGTTCCTCAAATGAACAATTTGGAGAAAATAAAGAGCACATAGAACTATTTATGAACCATGCGATGTTCCTATGTGTGCATGGATTACCATAGATGTATAGAAAGTTCTTCATGTTAATGTTTCCAAAAGTATAACCACTCATGCACATACTATACATGGAAATGCTATGTTTTTATTTAACAATATTCAAGTAATTGGACCGAGAATAAAAAGGACCGCAAAATGGTATAATTTCTACTAACTGTTTGGAAGGAGTGAGTACATGAGAAAGGTTGAACAATCCAAGATTTAAAACATCTATCTTTGACTTGGAAATCATAAAATTATTATCACAAAATGAGAATTTGGTTCCAGCATCAAGCACAAGTAGAGAAGAGGGCCAAGCGCCACACAAAGTGCACTTGTAACAAGTTTGGTATTTACTTTGTAAATGTACGGGGAGGGAGAAGTCATCACTACCCTCCAACAATTAGACTGAACTTGGCGTGTATTAGGACATTTTTTCTCGCAACTCATACAACTTTTTGAATCTCCTAGTACAGATATTTTGGGTGGCATTGATATCATACTATGGATTGCTAAAACTTTAAGTTATCTGAAAAAAATCCAATGGGTTGGTCAATTTAGGATGAAACCTAGTTTTTTTTGCTTTGAACTTTTCAAAAAATGAACATAAGAAGTATTCCTATGTGTCTTTTCTATATCACCTATCGGATTCTTTATTACGATAGGAATTATTAGACCATCAACATTGAGTAGTTGATCATTAATATAATGGGTTAGGGTGACACGCATAGGGTTCTCCATCACAAATTTACATTTTGAACAACCACATACTACTAATGTGCCATCAAAGAGGTCAACCTCATGATGAATTTCCATCGATGACCCAAAATAATGGCAAGAATATGGCATGCCACAATTGGCAAGGTAATTAAAGTGGTTGTCCATTTTCATCTACCAATTGCTTGCGGTATGTTTCTCCTAAAAATATATTCCAATGTCTTGGAACTAGTGGAATATTTTATGCATCCTAACTTGTTTCTGAATCAGGATCCTGCAAATTTGGATACATTGTTATTTAGATTCACATGGATAAATACAAAAAAATCAATTACAAAATTGAAATATAAATAAAATATAAACTTGTTGTACATGGATAGGGAGAACTATGGGATATACTTTGAGAAAATTGAAATGAGTTGGAATCTCAAGAATAGACCATTTGATATTATAATGTGTACTCCTTGCATTTGAGCAAAATAAAAGATCAATATGTTAGTTTAAGCCATACATGATTACTAGAAAGTATTGTAGCTTATGTTGTTGCATATTAAAAGATAAATTGAACTTGTTGTACATGGATAGGGAGAACTATGGGATATACTTTGAGAAAATTGAAATGAGTTGGAATCTCAAGAATAGACCATTTGATATTATAATGTGTACTCCTTGCATTTGAGCAAAATAAAAAATCAATATGTTAGTTTAAGCCATACATGATTACTAGAAAGTATTGTAGTTTATGTTGTTGCATATTAAAAGATAAATTGATTGGAATATACGATTGTGTGCTCACAAATTCATGCAGAATTTTTTTTTAGCACATCGGTGTGCTTAAAAATATAATGAGCATCAGTGCGTAATTGATAAGAAGACATACCGGTGCTTGTATCAAACAAGCGCACCAGTTTCAAAACCTCTGCTAAAATTTTCGCTAACTAAAACCTCCGCTATATTTGATAAAACAACATTTCTACATGCATTTTCATTATTTTTTCTCGGTGTGTTAGGATAACACGTTTCACATCGTTAAGTGAAAACGAATTACAATTTTTTTAATCCATAGTTTGTCTAATCGATGCATTATGACAAACATAACGCACCAATGCTATAGAATACCACAAATGTAATGCCAATGAAAAATTTAAATATGTTTTGATTTACATGAGCGTATATGGTTGAAATATGTTTTGATTTACATAGGCGTATATAGCACTTCTTGCTTGTATTTTTATATCCTAGCAAAATTTCACCTTAGGGTTTAACACTCTATCTCTTTACAAATTAGGGATTCTCCTTTTAGACACATTTAATTTAAAAGGTTTGTGATTCTATACATAGGAGCTTGGCATGTGATTATCGATGCGCTCTTTTTGGTATAATGCATCGATGAGTTTGTATAAAATTCGCACCACCTTGGTCCTAATTATTTTAAAAAAGTTTCATTGAAATACAATGCGTTATGAACAATTTTAAGTTTATTCGGAAGGTAGCGCCGAAAATGCCGATGCTCAATTGTCTATATCACACATCGATGCACTTTTGTAAAGATGCACATCTTTGCAACAAAACATTTTTTAAATAATATTAGTAAAAATTCGGTGTGGCTTTTACTGATATAAGAACTGGTGCATTTTTTAAGGGAAGTAGCACCAAACATGCTATTATGACTAGAATAATTTGTTTTTTTTGTACAAATGCATCAATATTGTATAATTTTTTTAGTTTAAAACTATGTGATTTATTTGTGACATACATTTAATAGTTCATGTATTTAATGGTTCATGTTGTATAATGATACAAAATGTGTGATAAAGAGTTCAAGTATCAATAATTTCAAATGAGATACTAGCACCACATCCAAACATGCAAAAAAGGCAAGTTGTTTGTATTTTATATATGAAATTAGTATGTTTGAATTAGATGTTCGTTTAACTAATATGTATTGGGTTGATGTGGTACCTCTACGCCTTGGACACCAGGATCTCAAACCATGAACAAGGAAGGGAATAAATGTGAGAAAGGAATATTAGCTAGTTATTGTGAGGCCCCAATTCTGAAAGGGACACCCCTTCAGTGTCCCTTCAAGGTAGAGAACCCTCATCTGCCCTTCTATTCGACGGAGAAGCAGGGTAGAGCGGTTTGGTTGATGTGTTTCATCTAGAGTTAGAAAATGATGAAGTTTGAGAATATTATTTTCAATCTAAGTGCAAAAGAACGTAAAACCTTATGGTGAAATTGCATAATGATGAGTCGGGTGAATAAAAAATTACTATTCAATATGAGTTTTTTTCTTGAAAGTTTAGTAATAATGTACTTAAGAATATTGATAAGATGTTTGAAACAATATACTCATAATACATGTATGTTTAATGTTCTTCAAGGATCGAATCAAGGGAACAAAATGTCGTCACAAGAAAGTAAAAATTATACAAAATATAAATGATGACGACTTGGTCCTTAGCTCATCCGGAGTGGTGTTGCAAGTTAATTAGAGGAGAACATTTTTTTTACAAAACCATGAGGGATATAGTGAAAATAATGTATAGATGTACTTTCCACTTACAATATAGAAATCAATCCAATGATTCAAAGAACTAGGTTATAAGTAAACTACATGAAGCATTTCTAGAGTTGTGGTCAATGCGACCTATTAGACTTGCAATTGCAAAAACAGACAACAACAAAAATGAATAATTTAAGAAGTGATATTCCAAAACATGTTTTTTTATAATATCTATATATTACTACAAATCATTTATTTAATAATAATACTAATTTTGTTATATTTACTTTTCTTCCATATCAATATAAAAATATATTAATGTCATATTAATTTTTCATAAATATTATGAAAATCCCAAAGGATGTAAGAGGTGATCTCTGATATATGCCAAGAGGGATGTCCAAAAATGTGTACAAGGATATGTTCAAATAAATGGACATAATTGCATCGCAGGAGGATCCAACTAACAACAACTTGCTTCAAATGTATGTAATCATTGAATTTTTGTACTATATACATATAAATAAATAATTTAGCATTAAATAATAGTTTCATTTTTTGTTGTGGAAAAGAAAATAAAACATAAGTCATTCAACCCATAAGATAGGAGGAAAAGAAAGAAAAGGGTTTGTTGCAAAATTTACGACTAATTGTGATTTTCTTGTAACAAATTAAGATTTCATATTGGTTGTGATCTTTAAATATTATTGTATTTTTACATCGACCATCCTTGGATGTCTTCAAACAAGTGTTAACATAAAAAGAACATCTATCAGAAGAATTGATTGAGATTGGGTTAAGTATGGGTTGTGAGTATATGTTTGCATATAAAAAATTAACCATGGACTTTGTAAGTATTTATGTCATTTAATTTGACTTTCATGTATTTTTAATTAATGGAGCCACAAAAATCATGTATATTAAATCTATGATTTATGGTGAGGTAAAAGACTTGTAGGAAAATAAGTACAAAGTGGTGTCAACTGAATAGTTCCTGAGATATGGCATGACATTTGGTTTTGAAATAATGTGTATCATTCACGACAAATATATTTCCTTTGTATTCTTTTCAATTTACATAATGATCATATATATTATCTATTTTAGTTTGTGTTGTCTACCAATGTAAATACACTCATTACACTATATTTTTATGCTTATGCAGGGAAGAAGAATCTAGGTAATGCCTTTGTATTCTTTTCAATTTACATAATGATCATATATATTATCTATTTTAGTTTGTGTTGTCTACCAATGTAGATACACTCATTACACTATATTTTTATGCTTATACAGGGAAGAAGAATCTAGGTAACACAATGGAGACAATCAACAAAACATTCATCCAAATAACCCAAGTTATGCAAGGGGCTCAAGCATCAACCAACAGTTCCAACGAAGAATTATGATCAATACAATTGAATGTTAATGCAAGTTATTGTATCTTGCAAAATAATTGTATATGAAAATCAAACACTTGTATAATGTAATGGACATATTGTCTCATTTAAACGACAAAGGGTCACAAATAAGTGTAACAATTACATATTGACATGTTGATTATTGAGGATATATATATATATATATATATATATATATA
>LPNX010093255.1:99466-128550 GCA_001517045.1 Pseudotsuga menziesii
TAGGCTCTATGTATTGCACTCAAGGAGCTATTGATTTGATTCAAACCAAAAGACACATATATTTATTTAAGTTCGACATATAATATTTTTAATATTAATATTTAATATTATTTATGGTCAACATATAATATTTTTATTATTAATATTATTTATGGCGGACATATAATATTTTTTATTACTTTTTTTTGTTAGGAACGAACATTACAACATCTCCCCCATACATGGTTTTAAAACCATGTGCAAGGCCCTCCTAAAACCATGGGTTGTTTAGGTTACCTTGGACATGGTCTTAAAACCATTTGCAAGGCCCTCCTAAACCATGTACAATAAAACCATGGGTTGTTTAGGAGGCATTGAACATGGTTTTAAAACCATATGCAAGGCCCTCCTAAACCATGTATAATAAAACCATGGGTTGTTTAGGACAAGGCCAACATTTTTTTTGCGGATAATTCAATTTTTTATTTTTTATTATTTTGTTAGGTTGGAACATTACAACATCTCCCCTATATTGTGTTGTTTTTCTCACCGACATTGTTTTTGGTGGATAATTAAATTTTTTATTTTTTATTGTTTTGTTAGGTAGGAACATTACAACATATCCCCTATTAGGTTATTTTTGTGGCCAACATTTATTTTCACGATAATTAAAATTTTATTTTTTAATTATTTTGTTAGTAACAAATGTTACAACATAATATCGACAAATGTTACAAGATCTTCCACATAACGTTACAAGATCTCCCTCATAATGGGCTGTAGAGCACCTCTCGGCGCAATGAAATATATACCAGCGTAGATCCAAATCATAGGCTCTATCAAGCGCCGAGAGGGATCAAATCTCTTTGTAGGTATCCATTGATTTGATTCAAACCAAAAGACACATATTCTTATTTAAGGTCCACATATAATATTTTATTATTAATATTTAATATTATTTATGGCCCACATATAATATTTTTTATTATTTTTGATTTTGTTATGAACTAATATTACAATATTTCCTCATACATGGTTTTAAAACCATGCACATGGTTTGTTTAAAACCATGTGCAAGGCCAACTTTTTTTATTATTTTGTTAAGTAAAAAGGTTACAACATCTCTCCCATATTGTTTTTTTTTCCTCACCCATATTTTTTTACGGATAATTAAATTTTTACTTGTTTATTGTTTTGTTAGTTAGGAAGATTACAACATCTCCCCCATATTAGGTTTTTTTCTGGCCGACATTTATTACGTATGTGCATGGTTTTAAAACCATGTGCATTAAAACCATGTGCAAACCATGTGCACATGGTTTTAAAACCATGCACATGGTTTATGGTTTTAAAACCATGTGCAAGGCCAACATTTTTTATTATTTTGTTAAGTAAAAACATTACAACATCTCCCCGATATTGTGTTTTTTTATAGCCGACATAACATTATGTTCTATTTTTTTTTATAGCCGACATAACATTATGTTCTATTTTTTTTATAGCCGACATAACATTATGTAACGTTATGTAACGTTACAACGTTACAACGTTACATAACGTTACAAGATCTCCCCCATACTGGGCTGTAGAGCGCCTCTTGGCGCAATAAATTTTAAAATGCCATTGTAACATGTTTATATGGAATCATTTAACTATCATAATATTTCATTTCATTTTCTATTTTTTGTATTAAGATTATATTTATTTTCTATTTTTTGTGTTGAGATTATATTAATAACATTAACTATATATTATCAAATCTTTGGAGGTGCAGACCTCTTCTTAAGTATTGCACTCAACTATCAGCTTTAATGTGATTCAAACCAAAAGGCACATTTTTTTATTTAAGGTTCACAAATAATATTTTTATTATTAATATTTAATACTATTTATGGCTGCATGTAATATTTTTTATTTTGTTAGAAAAAAACATTAAAACATCTCCCCCATACATAGTTTTAAAACCATGTGCAAGGCCCTCCTAAAATCATGGGTTATTTAGGAGGCCTTGCACATGGTATTAAAACCATTTGCAACTACCTCCTAAACCATGTACAAGAAAACCATGGGTTGTGTAGGAGGCCTTGCACATGGCTTTAAAACCATTTGTAAGGCCCTCCTAAACCATGTACAATAAAACCATGGGGAATCCAATTACTAGGCGTAATCCAATTATTGATGATATATATATATATATGCTTGTTTGTGTTGGGCATGGACCCTTAAGCACATGATTGATGAGAAGTTTTGTAACATGTTTATATGGAATCATTTAGCTATCATAATATTTCATTTCATTTTCTATTTTTTGTATTAAGATTATATTTATTTTCTATTTTTTGTGTTGAGATTATATTAATAAAATTAACTATATTATCAAATCTTTGGAGGTCCAGACCTCTTCTTAAATATTGCACTCAACTATCAGCTTTAATGTGATTCAGACCAAAAGGCACATTTTTTTATTTAAGGTTCACAAATAATATTTTTATTATTAATATTTAATACTATTTATGGCTGTATGTAATGTTTTTTATTTTGTTAGAAAAAAACATTAAAACATCTCCCCCATACATAGTTTTAAAACCATGTGCAAGGCCCTCCTAAAATCATGGGTTATTTAGGAGGCCTTGCACATGGTATTAAAACCATTTGCAACTACCTCCTAAGCCACGTACAACAAAACCATGGGTTGTTTAGGAGGCCTTGCACATGGCTTTAAAACCATTTGTAAGGCCCTCCTAAACCATGTACAATAAAACCATGGGGAATCCAATTACTAGGCGTAATCCAATTATTGATGATATATATATATGCTTGTTTGTGTTGGGCATGGACCCTTAAGCACATGATTGATGAGAAGTTTTGTAACATGTTTATATGGAATCATTTAGCTATCATAATATTTCATTTCATTTTCTATTTTTTGTATTAAGATTATATTTATTTTCTATTTTTTGTGTTGAGATTATATTAATAACATTAACTATATTATCAAATATTTGGAGTTGTAGACCTCTTCTTAAGTATTGCACTCAACTATTAGCTTTAATGTGATTCAGACCAAAAGGCACATTTTTTTATTTAAGGTTCACAAATAATATTTTTATTATTAATATTTAATACTATTTATGGCTGCATGTAATATTTTTTATTTTGTTAGAAAAATACATTAAAACATCTCCCCCATACATAGTTTTAAAACCATGTGCAAGGCCCTCCTAAAATCATGGGTTATTTAGGAGGCCTTGCACATGGTATTAAAACCATTTGCAACTACCTCCTAAACCATGTACAACAAAACCATGGGTTGTTTAGGAGGTCTTGCACATGGCTTTAAAACCATTTGTAAGGCCCTCTTAAACCATGTACAATAAAACTATGGGTTTTTAAGAGGCCTTGCACATGGTTTTAAAACCATGTGCATGACCAACATTTTTTTTGCGGATAATTCAATTTTTTATTTTTATTATTTTTTATTATTTTGTTAAGTAGAAACATTACAACATCTCCCCTATATTGTGTTGTTTTTCTCACGGACATTTTTTTATGGTAGATAATTAAAATTTTTATTTATTTATTTATTATTTTATTAGGTAGGAACATTACAACATCTCACCCATATTAGATTGTTTTTGTGGCCAACATTTATTTTGGAAGATAATTAAAAGTTTTGTTTTTTATAGCCGACATCTATGTAACGTTACGTAACATTACAACGTTATGTAACGTTACAACATTACATAACGTTACAAGATCTCCCCCATACTGGGCTGTAGAGCGCCTCTCGGTGCAATAAGAAATTAACCAAAACATGATCATATCCAAATGTAATAATTAAAATTATATTTCTGTTTATACTTCTATTTGTAAATGAATACTATTATAAGCAATATTTAAATTTTGGCCATTGTTTAAAAAAGAGAAAATGAATCCTGGTGCTTAAAAGAATAAAACACGCACTGGTGCTGCAAATATAGCAAAGCACCGATGTGTTCGGTATATTAATGTACTGGTGCTTTCAGTAACGTAACACACTACATATTGCAAATGAAAAGAGCACCATAAGAAAACATTTCTTGTCACAATACTCATTTCTTTTTTGTTATAAATATGCACCAGTACGTTACCAAAAGTGCACCGATGCGCTATTAGAACTAAACAACATCAGTGTTCTTTGAGAATTAAAAAGAACTAGTGCATTGTTGAGATTAAAAAACATTGGTGTTGTTGGGATATTATTAAACCCACTCATAGCTTAGGATAAAATATTTAATAATTATTTGATTAAATTCCTACCCACTAGCTAGATAGTTGGCATCCATTTGCACCTTAAAGTCAACACTATCCATCTATACCCCTGGAATGCTTTAATTATGATTATGGGTTGATCTTGACCAGTTTATTGACTCCTAGAATTAGTAATTGCACTTTCCTACAGATTCTACCTTATTCTTCTTTTATCCAACTTTTCTATGGATAAGGTAAAGCCAGTTAACTAGGAATTGGTATGTTTTGTATCCAACCCATCCTCCATGATTTTCTCTCCATTTTCCAGGATTAGCATGTTTTCCATCACTCTTGACAACTCACTCATTTTTTGCTAATTTGTGAGGTCCTTGACTGATTTGAGAAGTGATTTAGCCACCTATGGAGGTTTATCATATTTGGTAAGTCTGCCTTTAAGAGATTTATGAGTTGTTTCCATACAACTCGATTTTACCTATGAGGAATGTACTATTTATGTACACTATTATTCATCATTATTCAATGGAAGGATACACTCCAATATTCATCTCTTCATTCATGTGATTTAGTCTGTTTTCTTCTCTCTTATTTTCCTATGTATGCTTGTGAGAATTATCTTAGTAGTAAGATCTATTTCCAATGCTTCTTCTTAGCATCTTTGCTCATAGAATTGGAGCTAATATTTCTACAGGTGTGGTATTAATTGTAACTAAACAGTGCTCATAATAATCTATAGCACTGGTTTGGTTCAAATTGTAACTCATTGGTGCTTGTAATATGGTTTATCACCGGTTATATATTCACTTATGTGCGTGTCGGGTGAAGAGAGTCTCATAAAGATTTTGTGATTAATATGTTGGTTACTACACTAGTGCTTATACTTCAACTGACAACACTGGTGCTTTATAAAAAGAAACACAATAGTGTGTTATACATATAAATACACTAGTGCATTATAAATAGAAATACACCAGTGCGTTATTGACACAAAAGCGTTTTGAAAAAAAATATGCTACTACCTTTGGCCACTGATTTTTTCTTAGTTGTGAAAAACTTATGTAAAACCTCTACTTAAACATCCACTACCACAAACATAGGTTGTAATGAAGGTATTTTTGAGAATTTTTGCCAATCTTGTAACAGTAAAAACCTTTGTTATAACCTCCACTATAGGGTATTTTCCTTGTAGTTAAAACTCGTGTTCTTCTAAGTTGTATCACTATTATACCTCTTTTTGAGGCCTCCCTCTAACCCCAAGGTTTCTTTTGTACTATCATAAGCATGATTGGGATTTTTGTAGTCACCTTTGGTTGGGAAATTATGGATTTCATCACCCTTGATATGTTTTAGGCCCTTTTGTATCCTATGTTTCCCTTGATTAGGATTTTCTAGAGAACAACATTCACCCAACTCCTCTCCCATATTTTGTGTCACCTCTTCTAGGTTCTTTAAGAGATTCCCCTCATCATCGTTACTTATTCTTAGGATTGCATCCTATTTCCTATGGTTGTGTTACCCTCATTAATCTTAATTTATTTATAGTTCTTCCTAACTCTAGCTTAGATCCTAGGTTTTCACCTACCTATGCATTTCTCTCTCTTAATGGCTCCTCATAACACTCAATTATACAACCTAGGGCTTCAATCTCCTCATTCCAGTTGGACAATAGAATATATGCTTACCTAATTTTGGTATCCAAATGCATAGATACATCCTCTATTCTTGGATACACAATATTATAACATATTTCCAAACATTTCCAACCATGACCAAAGAAAAATATGTTCTTGTTGTAGGAAAGAACCTAGAAGGACTTGCTTAAGCTTGGTGTAACTCTCACAAATAATATACCTAGGTATATTTGGAATTAAATGATGACCATGAGGGTATCTACAAACCTCCATCTTTATTTCTAATCAGGATTTCTTCTGTCAATCCTCAAGAAGGTTATTTTGTCCATTAAGTTACTTATATAACCTCATGTGAGTATGGTTTCACCTACATCAATCCCCAAGGAAAATTTTCCAACTATCATTAAACTCTTAATCACACTTCACCTCCAATTTCATATAAGATATCCAAAATAGGTACTTCTTATGCCCTTGTCATTGAACAAAAATAGGACTAAAAGATTGATTTCACCCCCTTCAAACTCCTAACCCTAACCCAAACTCTAATATTGCCTCTTTTCAAAACCATAGCTCTTTAACTCCGTTAACCCTTGACCATCACAAGAATGCACTTCATATACTCCCAACTCTTATCCCAATACATTTTTTCATTAATTATGGTGCCCCTACCACAAGATTTTAACTCATGGCACAATAAAAAGCCACTTATTATAGTTTTAAGCACAACCTAAAGCCTTCTTTTCCAATGAACAAGATCGTGACTTCATGATAATCCGTTCTTTTCCTATGGTCACATCTCTGGTGATCCAAAACATAGTAGATCCATCCTCACTCTTTATTACCTCATCCAACTTGCCCTCATTGCTAGCTCTACTATGTACAAAACTTTCCAAATCAAGGAACAACTCACCACTATCATTATGCACAATGGTATACAAAAAAACCTAGTCTCTTATACATTTTTCAACCATATTCATCTTCCTACATTGCATAACCCTTCATTATCCATTTAGAAGATAAAGTAGAATATGGCATATATCCCCTTGATTTCTCATATTTAATACTCATTATTCCCTATGAATGGAAATATAGTTACCTATACAATTTTAGGAACCACAACTACAAACTATGAATGATGGAAAAATATTTTAAATAACATCTTGTCATTCCCCTATTCATCCCACAAAATATCAACAAACTAGCCAACATAAGATCCTCTCCCTCACTCTTTAACCTTTACTCAACCATCCTTCTCTATATTACCACATTCCCAATTATTTTCTACACCCCCAAACCTCCTAAATGCTTTCCTCTCACAATTCATTGCTCCCTTATCCCTCTACATCTCTCTACAACAACAACAAAAATCCAGACACCAGAACCACCAAAGCACACTCATATGGATCATAATGTTCATCCTCAACAAAAAATACAACACTATATAGTGGCACGCTCCCAATACATGAGGACCTCCACATGCATTTATTCTCAAATAAAACTCTAATTCCAAATAATCAACACTTTTCTACTCCTACATAATGATATCCTCTCTATATAAGAACTTTCCTCTTTTTAGTGACATCTAATCTTCAACATCCTCTCTAGGTCACCTTTACACAACATATTTAATGAGTCTTCACTATATTTATGGGGTCCCCCTTCTATTCATATATATACGTACGTAATAATCCAAAGGGCACACCTCAATTATTCATTCACCAAATGCACTAACTTAGAATTTTTTATTTCATGGATGAATCCCTAATCAATATTGCACACCCATTCTCGCACGAGGCATACAATAGACAGTGAATGGGTGTACTATTAAAGCAATCCTTGTGTAAGGTCACCGATTCTAAACTTTTTGGGTACTAGCTTACAAAAAAAAATGTATTGCACACCCATCCATCTAAGCTATTAGATACACCTTTGATGAAATACAAACACCATCAATAATGGGAAAACATAAGAATTTAAAAATATTTCACACCAAAGAAATCATTTTCATTGGAAAAGGCACATATTTATACATACATGATAGGTTCATCATGAAAAATTCAACTCATATAATCACTCGAAAAACACCACAGTTCAATGAACAAGTAATATCTCAATCTCAAATTATCTCTACAAGATATATACACTACTAAGACTAACAACTATTTTTTAGGATATTTAGACACTTAAGATTTAGTTAAGGTGAAATTGGTTTAATGTGTCTTTAGGTAAAGTGTGTTTCTTTAGAATACATTAGAATGCATTTGTACTTAGGTAATCCAATGGTGATCTAGACATAAAATGATCCAATGATTCATCTTCACCTTGATCTTAATGGCGATTGATCAGTGGCTTAGCACACGATTGGTCCATGATCTCTATTTAAAGAGTATAGTGGGTATTTCATCTCAAAGATTCTTCGATGATAGGTTTGAGGAGTGGTGTTTGGGATGATCACAATATCCATATTAAAAGGTTGATGTTTTGAACCAGTATGAACTGTGATACTAGTTCAAAATGTTTACCTTTTGATATGGATATTGTGATTGTCCTAAACACCACTCCTAAAGCATAGAGGGTAATTTTCTTGATGATCGATTGTGAGAAGATCATATGTTTTAATATTTTACTTTGCATAATATATTGTCTCAAGTAGATATTTTGTTGGGGCCATGGATTGTTTCCCTCTTTGAGAGTTTAACCATGTAAAACATCAGCATGTTGATTTGTGATGCATTTGTGTGAGTGGTTGCTAGAGGTGTTTGATCTTCTAAAATATCCTATGTTAGTCAAACACATTCCTAATCAAACTAAGGACGAAACAAATGATTCATTAACCCAACATTTCTCCCTCACAAGGATCATTTCAGGAGATTCCAAGATCATTTGTGAATTTATAGAACTTGTCCTTTGGTAGTTTCTTGGTGAAAATATTTGCAACATACTCTTTTGCACTACATTACATAATCTCAAGAACACATTCCTAAACAAAATATCAAACAAAATGATATTGTATACCTATGTGCTTAGTTATGTTATGGAACATTGGATTCTTGACCCTTTGTAAACTCACAATGGAAGAAGTTTTCTCATTAGAAGACAGATTTTGGGGTTAAGCATATAGAAAATGGAAAAGCTAAGGACATTGAAGGTTACCAGGCAGAAATCTTAAAAATTGGAGGTCTTGTCCTCAACCCTCACATTCACAACCTTTTAAATCAAGTGGTCAAACAAGGGTTCTCTAAACCTTGGAATCAAAGCCTCATTATCCCTATTTTTAAAAGTGGGGATACAAACAACCCCTCTAATTACCGTAAAATTATGATTATCCCTCTCTTATCCAAGTTGTACAATATTATTTTGGAAAGGAAGATCAACATTTGGCTTGAAAGTGAAGGTAAGTGGGCTAAAGGCCAAGTGGGTTTTAGAAGGCAGCACTCAACAACGGACCATCTCGTTATGCTTAGGATAATTGTAGAGGAGTTTCGTAATGATAAATCCAATCTCTTTTGTTGCTTTGTGGACTTTAGAAAAGATTTTGATACAGTACCTAGAAATAAACTGTGGAATAGATTAGAAGAGCTAAAGGTTAGTTGAGAGCCGCCGCAATAAGGTTATACAAGAATGTCATTGCCAAGTTTAAGACCAACGAGGGGTGGTCGAAAAATATTAAGTGTAAAATCAGAGTTAAACAAGGTTTCCACCTCTCCCCCACCCTTTTTGGCATTTACATTGATAAGCTAGAAGGTTTTTTAGAGGAAGCAGGCTGTGCTAGAACGATCTTAATTAGAATAGTCATTATCCTTCTTCTCTATGCTGATGATATTGTTCTTCTGGCAAGGTGTCCATCTGACCTTGATAAGTAACTAAAAATTCTTAAGGATTTTTGCTCTATTATGGGTATGACTGTTAACACTGACAAAACGAAAATTATGTTCATCAAATCCAGGAAGAACACTTACGCTAATTTCGTGTATGACAATAAAAACTTAGAGGAAGTGTCTTCTTACAAATACCTAGGAATTGTTATTCATCACAAGCTCAACTGGAACTATAGCATTAAGAAAAGGATTAATGGAGGGTGGAAAGCTTATTTTGGTCTTGAAAATAATTGTAAAGCAGTAAACCTTCTGATGTGGGATAAAAAGAAGCTCCTCTTTGAAACTTTAGTCATTCCTATTATCTTGTATGGGTGTGAGGTTTGCGGCTGCAGCATCTCTAGAGAATCCTTGAGAAATATTGAGCAAATCCAGAAGTGTTTTATAACATATAACCTCAAAATTAAAAGAAATACACCCTACCCTATTCTCCTTATAGAAGTGGGTCTTTCCCCTATCAAGAGCCTAGCTATGACTAGGCTCCTGTTGTACAAGCACAAAATCATCAACATGGGAGACCATAGACTTCCTAAGTTAGCTTTAAATTCCAGCCAAAACCACCTAAGGCTCAAGCGAGGTTGGTATAAATATACTAGAGATTGGTTAAACCATTGGGAGATCAACGAAAATGTTGCATTGCAAAATATAAATAACATTAAAAATATTGTCATTTCTAAGTTTAAGGAGAAAATGTGGTGTGAGAAAGATTTAGAGGATAAAAGAAAGTTAAGATATTATAAGGAGGTCATCAACCATACTCTAGAAGATCAAAATCATCTCTCATTTTTAACTAGTTAAAGAAAAAAATTAGTATAGCCAAGTTAAGAACGAAGTCTCATGAGCTTCATAGTGAAACTAGTCGTTGGGCGGTTCCTAAAACACCATGGGTAGAAAGGATCTGCCATCTTTGTGAGAGTATGAACATTGTAGATTAAAAACACTTCCTCTTAGATTTCCCTGCATACACCCACATTAGATCTGAGTTTCATAATCTTTGTTGCAATCTCAACCTTCCTATCCTTCTAGCTTGTCAAAATTATAGTGAGCTCAAGATGCTTCTCTCCAAGCTCTTTGAGCATAGAAATACAATTTTAAAACAAACTAAATAATTTGTTTCTTTGGGTCCGATAGACCAAAGTTTGGTCTGAGTGGATGCTAACCATCATCATCATCATCATCATCAACTATGTAGGTTTAGATCCTACAAAATTCTTCATAACCAACCTACTTCAACTCTTAATGTAGTTTCTTCTTTGTACTCTACATTTGTGGTGTAGAGTTACACTGTAGGTTACTTTTTAGCACTCCAAGAAATTGTTGTTAAACCTATACTAAATATATAACCTAAAGTAGACATTTTTCATTCATACAACCTATCCAATTTGAATTTGTATAAGCAATCAACTTGAAATCCATAACCAACTATAACACAAAAACACCTCAAAATTTTCTACCATTCGAAAGAATGTATCTCCTCTAGATTCGACATATCTTGAAACCATGATGACTATAAAATCTATATTAGGTTAAATTGTAATTAAGTACGTCAAAATTCCAAGGAATTAACAATTAAAAGTACTATAATATTTATAACATATCTCTAAGTACATTTTTGTAGAGCAAGAAAGCTCTGTATATTAGACATGCCAATATATATATATATATATATATATATATATATATATATATCTTTGCAGGTTTCTTGTAGAGATTGAATTCTCTATGTATTGAACAAATTAAATAAATATATATCATTTTTATAGGAGGTGGAACGCTCTGTATTAAACAAATTACAAGATATATAAATATAACTTGAATATATTTTACAAGATCTACAATGCTAGGTTCTATAAATGTATATATTTGTTGGATAAGTTATAAGCTCAACATTTTGTTGATGGCATTGATAAAGAGTCATTATTATAACATTTATAAATACAAAAATACAAGATATAATTTATTTATTTCTAGTAGAAAGAGACATCTCATTCCACATTCTTATTGATACTTTTGTAATTCAAAATTAACATAATTACATTTTCATGTTAGCCAAAATCAAGCCAACTAAACTTGAGTTTACCGCTCAGTTATTAAAAATTAATTTTCACGCCGATATCCTTTTTCTTTTTACTTGTTGGGTGAAACCGACTAGACAAGTATACCAAATTTGGTCAGCCTTTTAGACCCGACTCTTTTACCTCGACAAGTTATTACTTATCAGTTCTATCGACAGGTTTTACTTCGAGCACTTGTCGGTTTTACACTTAGACAGAACTGAACCGACTACTTGTTGATTTTACCTCTTCGACAACTTGTCGATTTCGCTCGACCGATTTACTTGGACTCACTTGCTCTGGTTTGGTTTTAGTCGGAATTTACAAAGTATGTTTCTTAGCCTAAAAGACTTAAGAAATTACAATTTTTTTTCACATGTGAGTAAGATGAAGTAAAAACCGACACAATCAACAATTCAACAGAACTATAAAAACATATAACCAAATATTTAGGAAGACTTGAGTCAACCACTTTGCCGTAAAACCTGGAACTTTCACGGGGTGAGAAATTTATGGATTCTTGTTCTTTCACTCAACCGTAATTGTAAAAAACATTTACACAAGTAAATATGGAGGAAATGTGTGGCTAAAGAAACATGCATTCAACCATAAACTATTTCATATAAATAACTTGTCTAGAAATAACAAAATGTAATACAAACTTGTCGATCCAAACTTGTTGGCTCACCAAATGATCCTTTTACAGAGATTCGGCTCTTCGACAGAATCACACACACAGAATATTGAGCCCCAAATTCACTCTCTTTTTCTCACCTAGAGTTCCTCTGTCTCTTGTGTCTTATGTCTAACTTGATTTACATTCTTCTTCTACTATTTATAGGAAACCTGAAAATTGCTTCTTCGTGAATCTACAGACTTGCCATTAATGGCTGTAATAACTATTACCTACAAACTTAGCTTCAGAAATGAATTCGACTAGTTTAGATTGTCAAATCATGGACTCTTCCCTCTTGTCAAACTGATCGACAAGATCTGAGCTGATACGGACTCTGACAGAGTCGGCTAAGATCAGAAACAAATCTATGAGTAATTAATATTTCCAACACTCCCCCTTAATTATGAGCAGATGGGGATTTTAAAAACAAAATTTACAAAATGTTTCAGAACTTAAACATGCTATGTGCATGACGGAGTTCAATGTGAAGAACTTGTCATTCCAAGATAACTATGTACATACTGGAATGTCTCCTTTGTCAATGGTTTTGTAAACATGTTTGCAAGTTGATCTTCAAACTTGCAAAATTCCAAACAAATTTTGTTATAGCGGATTTCACCACACTAGGTGAATCACACATTGTATGGCCTTCCCCTGTCCCGCTGTAGACTCATTAGCCCCTATGGACCACTTTTTGTCTTTTGATGTATCCTTGATCATCCCTAAAACATAAGAAAAGTGATATACACGGCCTTTACCCCGATAACCGCGTACATACGCGGATATGACCCCTATAGTCACGTATATCGGGATGTGTGCACAATCCAAATATTTTTGGAGTTTTCCTTGACTTGGATCCGACTCATATGACTCCTGGCCTTCCATATGCCTTGAGATCGCACGGATTCGACCTTTCAATATCCCTTTGAAAAGCTATATAAGGAACCCCTTGAGACATTGAAAGCATAAGAGAGAATTGAGAGTAACGAAACTATAGTCCATTGTTTCCTGAACTTATGCTTGAGTCTGCATCCCTTTGTCCCTTGGAGCACTGTTGTGTTCTTCCCAAGATTTCCTTTTGCTTGTGAGCTTGCTATCGAGAGATGGAGGATTGAAGTGGTGGAGGCCCAAGAGGGGGATTCAGTTTCTCCGGTTCGCAGACGTGCCGTCAGAGGTTGTATCTTGTAATCTCTGATTTATATTAATAGAAATATATTTTCCTGTCCAATAATGTGTATTTGAATGAATATTTTATCCATGGGATTATGTCAAATGCTTTTACATTATTGATTATATATGCTAGAATAGATCTAACACTATGATATATAGTATGCTTGTATTGTTTACTTGTTGTTGAGGAAGTGTTATAGCAATTCAAGCTGAAGATTGGAAAGCTCAACGGGGATCTACTTCAACCGTCCGGAATAAGGTACGAGGTTCGATCCTTTAGTGTTAGACATCTTATTTCTATTACATATTGGGAAAGATTGATTTCTGGAGTCTAGCTGTCTATTGTGGTACCCCAAGCCATAGGAATTTCTCTCCGTAACAGAATTGGCGACTCCGCTGGGGAGTTCCTAGTAGTTGTCCTTTGGGGGTTGATTTCTTGGCATTCAATGTATTTGAATTTCTCTCTCTCTCTTGTTTCTGTGTCGGGTATGGGGGCATGTATGGCTGGTAGAGCCTGATTGGTGTGAATTTAGTCTCAGCCTGTCTGTTTGCCTTGGATTTGTGCATCTTTTTCTTCCTGTACACGGGTTTTTCACTTACAGTCGCGTATACACGCGGTTTCCTCTGGGATTTCCACGTATACACACGGGTTTACTGGGCACAGTCGCGTATACCCTGGTTTTTTACCTTTTGTGGAATATAGTGGATTGCTGGGTGAATTCTGTTAGCTGCTAAGTCTCCTTTGGCACTACCTGAGTCTGTTAATACCTCTGTTTCTGACTAGAAACATTTTTTTTTAGCCTAAATTTTTTCTTTCTTTTAGGAAAGTTCTTGTCATGGCATCTTTGATTTTTTGTTTAAGATTAGTGCATTAGAGTCTTTTTGCCTTAGTGCTTTGCTGGAATGTTGTTTATGTGTGCTTGCAGAGTCTGGGGTGGGTAGAATCATTCCTTTTCTTTTTGTATCTCTTTATTTTAAAAAAATCCAAAAACATTTGCTTATCATCATGCATTGCATTTTGCATTTTGCATTGCACTTACACTAGATCTAGATTTGCTTCGGAGTAATAGTTAGGACTTGATATAGGGAAATTTGCATTCAGCATTTGAAGAAGAAATTGTGCATTACACGTAGTACGCATACCCTATTTTCATGGACACAATGCATTTGCATTGATTGTTAGGTGTGCATTTTGCTTATTGTTGAGTCATAACACCATTAGTTGCATGACCATATCCTATTTTTGAGTAATAAATCCAACTAAAATCAATGCTAATTAAAATGAATTACACTCTTTTCTTTTCTAGGGTGCACCAACAAGCTTAGGTTTTAGGATCTTGGAATAGTTCATTGTAAGTTAATTCTCCAAGATCACTAAACAACAACAACTAGGTGTCTGTCCAGGGAGTGTGTGAAATCCTTGATATAACCAGCGTTCTCAAGATCCTCCTCTCAAAAGGGATTTAAGCACGAGGCAGTGTGAGCGGTTGTTGATTGGGATAACCCCTGTTCGGCAACTGTGTAGCACCTGCGATATAGCCAGGATTGTATTCGTATCTGGGGGCTCTTTCGAGAGTTTCGGGCTTTTCTACCCTACCCATACGGTCAATACCGCTTGCGAATGTCCGCCTGAGCTTTGATTATATTGAGGTGAGCTTAGTGACCTTACCTAGGATATCGAGGGGGTACTTGTAGAGGTTATTCTCAATGTGTCCCAGCCAGGTCAGGGTCGGACAGCACAGTCGCTTTATGTGTTGAAGCTAAGGGCCACAATAATTGGTTACGTACCTCCGCTTGTGGTGACAAGGGCCTCTCAAGCCTCTCCTAGGTGAGACATACCGGCCACATTCTGGAGCTCACTTATCCAGCCCTTGTTTGCTTGCATTTGGCTTTAGATTTTATTAGTGATTGCTCTGTGCACGCTGGTTGGCCTAGGGTTTGCGTAAATAGAGAGTCTTTGCTTTTTGTTAAGTCATTGTGGATTCGAGTGCGGTTTCACGTTGTTCTTGTCGGTTAGCAGGACTTTCTCCTTCCACTTCTCCTCCTCCTTTGGGAGAGGGGCCTAGAATGTCCAGGCGGACTATGTCACACACTGATTCATACACCATGGAGGATCATTCAGAGACTATTCCTGAGCCACCTCCTCCCATTCGTATTGACGATGGGGAACTTACTCCTACATACGATCCTTCTCCTAACCTAGCTGAGTTCAGTCCTGTGATTTCCCAAATAGGATCTTTGCATGATAGACCTACTCACCCTAGGGATGATTCCACGTTGACACGTTACCAATATGGAATGTCAGATGATGCCGAGACTCACTTTGACCCTCCTAGCACTAGCTATGGTAGTTATGCTACGACTGTTTTTCCTATGCACGATTTGACATTTCATGTTGAATCCGACTTTGAGCCTAGCACTATGCCTAGGGGAAACCCCATTCCTTACCTTGCAGAGAGGTTTGGGAGTACTAGTCACATTGCACCTTCCATCGCAGTGGTGGAAGCTACATCTTATATACCTCCTAGGTCTAGAGTTAGTCATCCGATAGGGATACCAGGTTCCAGACGAGTGACGATAGGAACTAGTACATATCTTCTTACAGATATTCCTTCGTCCTTGCTTCCGAGTTCTTCAAATGTAAACCCTCCACCTTACTCACGTGGTCCTTCAAGTCGGCACGTAGCTACGAGTAAGATCCGTACTGCGATTACTAGACCAATTGTGTCTCAAGCCTACATACCACCCATGGTTTCGGGAGGTTATGTTCATGTTTCTAGAGGTCAGATTGCTACTTCCACGACATATATCCCTACTTCTGGTATGTATATTCCTACTTCCGGAATGTATATCCCTACCTATGGAGTGTCTCATGGGGCATCGAAAGTGATGACCTATGGACCCTATTATGGGATGCTGTATGGACAGGTTTCTCCACCTTATGGAGGCGTGTATTCACAACATGCTTACTCTCCTAACTACAGCTTTGTAGCTCCTACTAGTCAAGTTCCACCTCATTATGGTGCTTCCACGCCACCCTATACGGGTCATACAGGAGGAGGTCACTATGGCCAAGGTCATGGTGGTAATCAATCCTATATGAACCAGGGAGCGGTCCATAGGCCTCATCATCCTAGGCTCCCTTTCCTCAGGAAACTCAATCTACCTGACTTATCGAGACTTACGAATGATCCTATGGCTCATGACCCGGCTTGGCCGACTGTCCCTACCAAGCTTCCTTCGGACATACCTAAGTTCGAAGGAAAACTAGGAGAGGATCCGAGCAAACACGTTACGACATTCCACCTATGGTGCTCTTCCAATTCATTGCATCAAGACTCAGTCTGTTTGAGACTATTTCAATGCACCCTCATAGGGCCTGCGGCGAAATGGTATATAGAGTTACCTAGGGGTGCCTTTACCTTGTTCGACGACCTTGCGATGACTTTCCTTAATCACTTCCAGCTACCAGCGCGCTATGATGTTGGTACTGAACTCTTGTCGACATTTCGGCAAGATAAAACCACCCATATTTTTGGTCATATTCAGGAGTGGCGTAGACGGAAGAGATTAATTAAAGCCTTTATACCGTCGGAGTTCCTCCTTGAGTGGTTCCTCAAATATTTATTGCCATATATAGGGAAGGATGTTTCCACATCCAGAGTGCAGAATGAGGAACAAGCCATCTTTAGGGTGCAGAAACTGGACTTGATCTATGCTCAGTCTGGTTTGTTATATGAGATTATACCCAATGCTCCTCGTTCTAGTTTCGATCCCAAGGTCAAACCTGGACCACATGTCGATGGCATTGTGGGTTGTGCAAGGAAGAAACCTGTAGTTTCGGTTGCGAAACAAGTTGCTCAGTTGTCAATCAACCAATCTGCCTCGGGACAAGCTACGGCTTCGTCTCAGCCTGCCCAAACGGCGAATGTACTTGCTGTGCAATCGTCTGACCAGAAGGGTAACCAGCAACCCGGATGGAATAGAAAAAAGGGTAAAAACAATAATAATAAAAAGGGTGGGTATAAGAACGAGAATTCCAACAATAATGACAAGAACGGTAAAAATGCTGGGGGGGACAAGTAGACTAAACGTAAGGTTGAGTTTCCTTGCAAGCTATGTAAGGACGATCACCTCACTTACTTGTGCCCTAGAATGGATGAAACTTCGAAGTTCATAGCATAGGGCCCAGCTGTGTTAACGAACCCTTTACTGCATAACCAGAATATGAACTCGAAGTCCCATGATCAATCTAGTGATGATGATCCAGCTGAGACTAGTGGTCGTGGGTGCATTAATATGGTCCGTGCCACGAAAGTTGTGATCCGTGCGAAAGATTATACTTTGTCACAACCCAACCCAGGCAAAGAACCTGATCCACCAGGAACCCCTTTGCGCATTGAGAAACCTGCGGATAAACCTGAGGCTGCACCTCGCATTCCTAAGGGGGTACTTGACCATTCAGGGAATAACCCAAATGCCCGAGCCACCTAGAATTATTCATTTGTTGAGGACTTGGGCCATACTCCTTGTGCGATGTCTGCATTGGAAGTGCTTCAGAGTTGTTCATCGCAAAGGAAGGCTTTGCTTTCCGCTCTTGGTGTGAATGGTGATGATTCTTCCTCAGTGATTAAATTTGAAACCACAGGACATCAGCCTCGCTTGCCCTACTATGTGTCCCTTTTGGTGCATGTAGAATGTCTTGATATGATCGTCAAGCGTACTGTGATTGACGAGGGCGCTGCTGCTTCTGTGATGTCTTTGTCTTGTTGGAAGGGTCTCGGTTCTCCTGAGTTGTCAAAATATACGACCATGTTAACTGCTTTTGATGGGAGATCGTTTAGGCCACACAGTATCCTTCCTTCCCTTAAAGTCCGTTTGGGAGGGAAAACCGTTGCGATAGAGGTTGAGGTGGTTGATGCACCCCTTGACTACAATATCTTACTGGGAAGGAACTGGATGTATAGCATGCAAGCCATTGCGTCTTCCGTGTTTCGCGTTGTATGCTTTTCACATAACAGGAAGATTGTAACGATTGATCAAATTGCATTCAAGAATCTGCCTATTACTACATCTTCGGAAGCTTCGGTTCTGAAAGTTGAACATTCCCAGCCGGCAACTGGGAGTGTGGGTGTAGGCATGTATCCATCCCTCATGAGAACCTTTAGTTGTCCTGCACCCGTCCTCCTGATAGGATCTAGTTTCGATGGTGCTTCGACGTCTACGAGATCGATGCCTTTTCGCACAAGTCATATGGGGGATCCTTGGATTCTTCCTTCACCAAGTCCTTCGAGTGAGGCCATTGAGATGAGCATGTCGTTTCCTGCAGTGATGATAGCTTAACAAGCTAATCTCCAGTTTGCTGCAGATCCTTGTTCTTCCTCTTCTCGGATGGAGGAGGAAGACCCCTATGTGCTGCCGGCATGGGTAGTATAGTATTCTCATGCCCACAACTATCTTGATACGGTTTTCCCTTCAGATGAAGTGATTATCGAGGCTATGTCGAGAGTTGAGCCACCATGGGAGGAAATTCATCTTAGATCCTACTTCCTTCTAGAGCTTGACTGTTTGGAGCATGAGGACTACAAGGAGATTCTTAGTTAGAAAGTTGGTAGACCTATGGTTCCATTAAGCTCTCCTAGTCCGATGGTTGATGGAAACATGGAGAACATATCGTCAACTATTCCTATCAACATTTCTCGCAATCCTGGTACAATTGAGAATGTCTACATTGGGGCGGATTGTTCCCAAGATGAGATTCGGGAGTATACCAAGCTGTTCAAAGAATTTCGTGATATTTTTGCTTGGTCTTACGATGAGGTGCCAGGGATTGACCCTCGGATTGTCGAACATGAAATTAAGACTTACCCCAACTTTAAGCCTGTTCGATAGCGTTTACGCATAGTGAATCCTAGGAAAGCACCCGCCATAAAGGCAGAGATAGAGAAGCTATTGAAAGTTGGTTTCATCTATCCCGTTCCCTTAACGGAGTGGGTTTCAAATCCCGTTCCGGTGGATAAGAAGCAAGGAGCGATCTGTATATGCACTGATTTTCATGATTTAAATCGTGCCTGTCCTAAGGATAAATTCCCCACACCGTTTATAGATCAGATTTTGGATGAGTGTGCGGGTAGCGAGGTGTTCTCCTTTATGGACGGATTTTCCAGGTATAATCAGATCCAAATTAAACCCGAGGAACAACACAAGACTGCATTTATTTGTCCTTGGGGAACATTTGCGTATCGGAAAATGCTTTTCGGCCTTAAAAATTCTGGAGCTACGTTTCAGCGGGCAATGACCTTGATCTTCCACGATCTCAAGTCTATTATTGAAGTATTTTTGGATGACCTCGTTGCTCATTCTCGCATGAGGATGCGTCATTCTTATCACTTGAGATTGGTGTTCGAAAGATGCAGGCACTATGCTGTTAGATTAAACCCTCATAAGTGCATCTTTTGCGTGAAGTCAAATCGTTTGTTAGGATTCAACGTTCCGAAAGAGGGTATAAGAGTCGACCCTTTGAAGGTTGAGGCAATACTTTAGTTATCTCCCCCGTGAAATATTCGTCATCTTCAGTGTTTGCAAGGCATGGCAAACTTCTTGCGAAGATTTGTTGTCAACTTTGCCAATTTGACTAGAGGTTTCATGAATCTCTAGAAGAAGGATACTCCCTTTGAATGGGATGAGTGAGCCCAGGATTCCTTCGATGCACTTAAGCGATCCCTAGCATCGTCCTCGGTGATTAGTCCTCCAGATTATAGCCGTGATTTCCTATTATATGTGGCTGCGTCTTTAGAGACGATTGGTATGGTTTTGGTTCAAGAGGATGAGGAGCTCCAGGAGCATGTCATATATTATCTGAGCTGAAACCTTATTGACGCAGAGATTCGGTATTCTCATGTTGAGAATCTTGCCTTAGCTACCGTACATGCGGTGCAGCATTTGAGACATTATATTCTCCTTCGCCAGACCTTGGTTGTGGCCCATGTCAATCCGTTTCAATTCGTCCTCACACGTAGGATGATTGGGGGAAAAAACAATAAATGGATTGTCATCCTGCAAGAGTTTGATCTCGAATTTGTTTTGGCAAAATCGAAGAAATATTTAATATTTGCAGAGCTCATATCGGATTTTCCGAGCGAGGCCGAGGAGTTGGTATATGAAGATATGTTCATTGATGAACACATTTTCTTAATCTCAACGGTTGACCCATGGTATGGGGATATCATAGTATATCTACAAACACAACTCGACGACGACGATTACGTCACGTCTCTAAGAACTACCTCATAGTGGACAATACTTTGTACCGCCATGGAGTAGATTCCCTTTTACGACATTGTTTAACTCATGATGAGGCTGAGGTAGTGCTTAATGATTGCCACGGAGGGGCTTGTGGTAGTCATTTATCTGGGCTTTGTACAGCTCAAAATATTTTGAGAGCGGGTTATTTCTGGCCGTCGAACTTCAAGGATTGTATTGAAGCGGTCAAGAGGTGCCACCCTTCCTAGGTGTTTGCATGTAATATGTGCTCGAAAACTGCCCCATTACACCCTATTATCACCACCGGTCCCTTCACCAAATGGGGGCTCGATTTTGTGGATTGCAACCCAGCTTCGACTGGGGGGCACCATCATATCATAGTGGCTATTGATTACTTCACGAAATGGGTTGAGGCAATGCTTACAGTAAAATCCGACGGTGAGACAGCCGCTCACTTCATATTCAACCAAATCATTACTCGGTTCGGGATTCTGAGAGAGCTTGTCATTGACCATGGCTCGCACTTTCAGAACCGTATGATGGAAGAGTTGGCATCCAAGTTAGGGTATAATCAAGAGCACTCCTCTTCTTACTATCCTCAAGCGAATGGACAGGTTGAAGCTGTGAATAAATCACTTAAGTCCATTCTCCAACGAACCATCGCGCAAAGCAAGACGAATTGGCATATTATGTTATACCCTGCTTTGTGGGCATATCGAATCGTAGTTAAGACTGCCACTGGTTTTTCTCCATATCAGCTTGTGCATGGAGTGGAGTCGATATTGCCGGTTGAATGCGAGATTCCTTCGTTGAAGTTAGCCGTGGAACTCTTACCAGACACTTCTCCTTTAGAGGATCATTTGGTTCACCTTGAGCAACTTAATGAGTAGCGTAGAGATGCCTTGGTGACTCTAGAGGTTAATAAGCGTCGCGTAAAGGCCCAGTACGATAATTTTGTCCGTTCGAGAGTGTTTAGTGAGGGAGACTTGGTCCTTTTGTGGGATCAATCGAAAGAACCCTTGGGGGCAGGGAAGTTCAATTCTATGTGGCGTGGTCCTTATGTGGTCAAGTGTGTATTAGAGAAGGGTGCCTATGAGTTAGTGGATTACGAAGGGACGGCCTTGGCGTAGCCTAGAAATGGGCTCTATCTCAAGAATTACTATGCATAATCTTTAGCCAAGGCTGCTTGTTGTATATTATTGTACATCTTTTTTGCATAGTTAGGTCTTGTTTATTGTGATCGGGTTTGTGATTAGTTTCCGTTTCTTGTGGCAGATGTCAAGGGAATCTTCCACCTACATAGGATTCATGGATGGTGCAAGCCGTCACACTCAGCACTCAGCCTCAGCTGCTTAGATGATTTATACTCCTATGGGTCAAGTACTATCTTCAGGAGGTGTATGTCTACGGCCATCTTCCAACAACATTGTTGAATATAGTGCCGTTATCAAGCTTGTACGGGATGCCATTTTGTATGGTGTTCTATCTCTTGAGGTACGTCTTGATTCAGAGTTAGTAGTGTCACAGCTCAATGGTTTGTACCATGTTAGAGATCCGACGTTATTGAGGAGATTCTTACATGTGAGATTGCTACAACAACAATTTGAGAGTATAACATATATAACCATTCCAAGAAATTATAATCAAGTTGCTGACTCATATGCTAACTACGTGTTAGACTGGCATTTGTTTCATTCATCATAAATTAATCATAAACACAATTTTTACACATGTAAATAAATAAACCGATCACCATAAAACTTTTTATATATATAAAAAATGTGGTAATACATAGTGTCATAATACAAAATTGGGGCTTTGAGAGCCACCATCATATACACGGTAGTACAAAATAGATGCACTCCCAGGTGTCTAGTCCTGTGGAGGTGGAGGAGGGTTGTGATCATGATATGTCACTACGGCTCTAGCTAGCCGCCGGAATAAACGCACCCATGCGCGTGGTACACCCACTACCTATCTCTGCATAGCCTCAGGCAAGTCTTCGACTTGCGCCATGGGAACTCTATGAGTCAGTCACACGAAGTTGGTATGGATGTTTTGGAGCGTTTGCTCCACATCCACACCAATGATATTGTCTTCCTCTTCCCCTCCGTCTATGACGTGGGAAGCCCTCTGATCGCCATGGTCCCACATCTGCACATGAATGGTAGATGTCATTATGTATTGTCACCCAAAAGCATGTATTTTTGATTCCATATAATCAAGAAAACACAAAAAAATTAAATACTTTAAAAATAAAAATAAAAAAGAGTGAGGGTCGAGATTCGTTACCTATGTCTCCATATGCTGATCCTGGTGGCAATGGCATGTCTGGATCCCCCCGGAAATCTATCCCTGCATAAGGGTAGTCATCTATGGAAACAATCTGTCGTCGCCACCATGGAAAAAAGTCAGCTGGATAAGGGTTGGACACCCTACCACCCCCCATTATGCGCATCGCATCTGTCCAATGTTGTTGGGCTGGATCTCGAGCCCCGTGGAGAGGAACATCCACTCTAGGACTCAATCCTGGAACACGCTCGAAGAAAAATGTGCTCAGAATACTACTGAACCCGAAGTTCTGTATCCTACCTACCTTACACTCACTGAGCTGATGTTTCATGTTGCTCAGTAGTGAAGTACTCCAGTCATAGATGGTCGGTCTCATACACTCCACCGCATAGAACATCAGTGGCCGAGAGGCCTGATGGAGTGATGCTAATCCTGCTATCCTGCCCAGCGTCAGTAGTATGGCCTTTAGGCCCAGCACCTGTATAGCATTGGTGGGAACTTGACTCCCCACCTTCTTAGTATCTAGGTAGCAGTACACAGCTATGTACTCGTTGATAGTAAGCCCATGACCTGGCCCACCTCCGGAACGAAGGTTCACCATCTCCCCTCCTCTAGATAGACCTGTGATAAAGTAGATATCCTCCACCTCAATGGTGAGGGACATACCGTCTATCCGAAAGGACTCTGAGTCTGGATCCCAATAGTCTACTAGCATCTGTAGCAGTCCTGGTTTGGCCCTCAAGCCACCAAGGCACCAAAACTTATAGAGTCCGCATGCACGTAATACTTGTTGAGCCCTTATGTCAGCCCATACTGCCTCCTCTACTTCACCATGCTTGCGTTCTCGCCACTCTAGCACCATCCTACATGAGAAATTGACCAAATGTCCATTAGATTTTTGTAAATCCACTTGCGCGACGTCATATGCGACTGTTTTACAAACAGCCGCGTATGTACGCGGTTTCTAGCCCATTTTTCGTGTATAGCCAGCCCTATATGCAGAAAAAGATTTGATACCTGCGTGGGCCACAGCGCTCATGTATAATTGGACTTAATAACCTCATTTGACCATGAAAACTTGTAAAAATTGTATTGAAATGCAAGCTGAGAGCATGAGTAAATACCTGGAAGAAACGGTTGTGAATTTCGCCGGCTGGATCTCCTGGAATTTGCAGTTGAAAATCAGAGCTCCAATGGGTAAAAGTTTCAAATGATTTCTATTTTTTACTATTTATAGAAAAATTTTCAAATATTTGAAAATTTTTACCCCCTTTCCTATAGTTTTGACCATTTCTAACCATTTTGGACCATTTCTGACATAATTTGTGATGTAGAAGACCGTTTGCAGTGACGTTTCAGCCTTTGGATTGACCCGTTCGTGCCCATCTCAGGTATAACATCTACACTGGCATATAGGTTAGGTCCACCACCATTTGCATTTTGCATGACCTTATGTCCATGTCACTATATCCTTAGGTACGAACCCACTCTATTATGTCACGGAACCTTCTTGTTACTCTAGAAGTGGCATGATATGAGTGGTAGAGCCTCGCCTTACATGGGTACCCTAGTTAGTGCCTTATTTGCATTTGGTTCCCATGCCGATGTTTCTCCCTTTAGGGTGTGGGAGTCTGTTGTATAGTATTGCCATGACATTTCGCAAGAGCCTCATACTCCTCTTGATCTTATGCTGGCCATGATCCCCCGGACTCCCTTGTATCAAGTTGTTGATGCATTATCATGAGCTTTGCCTATCTTATTGAGCTTTATGCTGGCTTCCCTGACATTGCATTTCAGCGATATAGCTCGAGCTTGTCTCATGTCTAGCCATGCAGAGCCTTTCTTTATATCCTTCGCAGCTTGATTCCCTTTTACCGGGAGGGGATTTTCCCCCGAGTGTCGATATCCTACACATGTATCCTTGCATTGAGCATAGGTATGTTCCACTACTTGGAACTAGTTTGTTTGCCCTAATGACACTCATCTCCTCCTAGTTTGTAACTATAAAGCTAGTTTATTCTTTTTTCAAGCTTTTCAAATGACTGAAAAAGTCCAAAAAAATAAAAAAACCAAAAAGCTGGACAAGAAAAGATATTATCTTTGGCAGCTATTGAGTCATGTCACCTTCGAACAGAGCACTGTATATGACATCCGTTGGTTGGGTTATAGTTTGACTTTAGGAGCTGTACTCGTTCATCTGAGTTTATCTCCACCAATTGGTTATGCTTCCAGTCCCTATGGAGCCTCTATTGATGCCTCCTGCGTCATATAGATGTCCCAGTTTGTATATTGAGTCTATGCTGCCTTCATTCAGTCACCATACACCGTTATGATCTTGTTTGAAGGAAGTTGAAACCTGAGTTAGCCATTCCTCAGTTATCTTGACTTTGCATGTCGGCCATTCCCGGTACAGTTACTGGTTCGTGCACCTTATGATCGAGTCCTTCCACATTATACAGCCTTGCTGAGTACCTCATGTTGGATGATGGGGGATTCCCTAATGCCTTCCTTCCAGTGGATTTCATCCCATCGACGTCAGATCATTTATTCTGGGATTGGAGTCTAGAGTCATTTGTGAGTGGCTTGAGACTTGCAGTCATCAATGGCAGGTTCTCTCACCATCGACAGTTTTTGGAATACATCAATGTCCCCTGATCGATGGATTCTCTCAAGTGTTCGACCTCAACACATTTATTCACACTTGTTAGTTTGTACTCTAGTACCTTGATTCCCATTTTCATTATCGGTGGGTGATCTCGCGTCTGTTAACGGTATACATCAATGACCGGTAATCAGACGATGGACTACTATGTTCGACCTCGACACCTCTATTGGCATAGTAGGACATGTACTCGTAGCGGTGTGTGTAGAAGACCTTCCAGATTGGTGGCATCCATTATATGCTACCTCGTTGATCATGCCAGTGTTCATGAGATTTCAGCTCTCGTGACTTGTTCCAGTGTATGTCAGATATTTCCAGCCACTATGGAGATCTTGATCTATTGTATATCTTTAGCCTTTGTGGAGATCATGGTCCTTTGTATATCTTCATCATGGAGATTCTGATCTATGTATATTGTATGTGGCGATGACCACATCTATGTTATCATGTTTCATGCCTATTCATGGCCATTGTACTCTTATGTATCCGGGACTGCTATATGTATTTGCAGTTATATGCAGAGTAGTATTATTGTACTATGCTGATTGGGTGGCTGGTCTTCCATTTGTTTACCTTCATCACTCCACTTCTGGGATGGACTTATAATGTATTTCGGCCATCGTATAACCCCTCTGATCTCATACATTAGGGGGCATCTATTATAGCGGATTTCATCACACTAGGTGAATCACACATTGTATGGCCTTCCCCTGTCCCGCTGCAGACTCATTAGCCTCTATGGACAACTTTTTATCTTTTGATGTGTCCTTGATCATCCCTAAAACATAAGAAAAGTGATATACGCGGCTTTTAGCCCGATAACTGCGTACATACGCGGATATGACCCCTATAGTCGCGTACATCGGGATGTGTGCATAATCCAAATATTTTTGGAGTTTTCCTTGACTTGGATCCGACTCATATGACTCCTGGCCTTTCATATGCCTTAAGATCGCATGGATTCAACCTTTCAATATCCCTTTGAAAAGATATATAAGGAACCCCTTGAGACATTGAAAGCATAAGAGAGAATTGAGAGTAACAAAACTATAGTCCATTGTTTCCTGAACTTATGCTTGAGTCTGCATCCCTTTGTCCCTTGGAGCACTATTGTGTTCTTCCCAAGCTTTCCTTTTGCTAGTGAGCTTGCTATCTGAGTGATGGAGGATTGAGGTGGTGGAGGCCCAAGTGGGGGATTCCGTTTCTCCGGTTCGCAGACGTGCCATCAGAGGTTGTCACTTGTAATCTCTGATTCATATTAATAGAAATATCTTTTCCTGTCCAGTAATGTGTATTTGAATGAATATTGTATCCATTGGAATATGTCAAATGCTTTTACATTATTGATTATATATGCTAGAATAGATCTAACACCATGATATATAGTATGCTTGTATTGTTTACTTGTTGTTGAGGAAGCATTTTATCAATTCAAGCTAAAGATTGGAAAGCTCAACGGGGATCTACTTCAACCGTCCAGAATAAGGTACGAGGTTCGATCCTTTAGTGTTAGACATCTTATTTCTATTGCATATTGGGAAAGATTGATTTCTGGAGTCTAGTTGTCTGTTTATGGTACCCCAAGCCATAGGAATTTCTGTCCGTAACAAATTTCCTTATGTTTACCAACTCTCTTATGAAATGAAACCTTATGTCGATGTTATTGGTTATCTTGTGAAACACATGATTCTTTGATAATGAAATGGATGCATTTTTGGCATAGAATATGGTTGTCGATTCTTGATGGTTCTCTAACAAGTATTTTAACACTCTCCTCATCCAGACAGCTTGACATGCAACACTTATCGCAGAAACATACTCTGCTTATGATGAATACAGAGTTCCTATGGGTTGTTTCTTTGAAGCCCATGAAACAACACTTGTACCAAAATGAAATGTGTACCCATATGTGCTCTTCCTATCATCTATGCTGCCTCCATTGTCATTGTCAGTGTAGCTAGTGGGTTTAAAATTTTCTGAGGTTGAATGCATAATGCCAAGGTATTTTGTACCACTTACATACCTGATTCAGATGCATATCACTGGCCACCCACCTATTCCACTGGCTCAAAACTACTCTCATGAACCCTCATCATAACTGTCCTAACAACTTAATGCTGCAATGGATTTGCTGAGTGTACCATAGTGTATCCGCTACGGGTGCCAAAGGAGAACAATGGATGAGCAATCTACATAAAAACTAACAACAATTGCAAACAGACTAAAAAAAATAGCACTATGGCAATCCCCTACAAGAAGGTTACATCGAACACCCTAAACACTAAAATGCTTATCTTCCAAAGCCTATAGATCCTTCTCATTCCATTGTTTTGTATTTACTTCCATAGTGTATCCATTGAATAATTCTAGTTTAACCCTATGTAAATGCTACTGATACAAGAACAAAAATAAAGCACTACAACTTGACCTATGTCCCAAGTAGCTTAATAGGTAACAGGATCTCAATCCTCTTTTGAACTTCTCAGAATACCTTAAACCGCAATCATAAAAAAGTACAATCAGGTGAAGCTATAAGAAATGAGAATCACTTCCAGTAGCTCTAGTCAAATTTTCAAACATTAAATACCCTTTATAACACCTCTTTGGTAGCTATCAATCAGTTTCCAAACATTAATACAACTATTAGGAAATCTTTAACTTTTGTAAAAGAGGCCCAAGTTTATTCTTGACGCAAATTGTTTACGACAACAGGTTTAAAATATTTATTCCTTTGGCACTATTTCAAAAGCAAGCACTACTCTTCATCTTTACAAATCATTAATTACATTCTAAAGAGTCCTAAGCAGTTCAAACATGGGCATTCAGGTTTCTTTATATTCTGCAGACAAAAATGAATATCAAAAGTCTTAAAACACTTAAAATTTTGTTTTGCTTATTATCCTAGAAAAGGCCTAGGAATATTTAAACTTTGTTCTGCTTATAATTAAAATCCCCAGTATTATGTGAGAAGGCCAGAAGGCTCATCACTTCCACATTTCAATAGCAGCGCTTTCCCTGACGCAATTTTGTTGTTCAACAAACAAATATGCAACAGCCAAAACTAATGCATTCCTCTCTAAGTGGATCACTGTGCTCGAGCAGCAAAAAAATATGGCATGCAGCACACAGATCAGGGAATGCATGTCTTCCAACACTGTACTAAAATAAAGTTGGCATCTCATATGCACAAAAACAGTGAAACTTGACCAACACATGCTTCAGTCCCCACATAGG
>LPNX010093255.1:129079-196500 GCA_001517045.1 Pseudotsuga menziesii
TGGGTTCTATAAATTTATATATTTGTTGGATAAGTTATAAGCTCAACATTTTGTTGATGGCATTGATAAAGAGTCATTATTATAACATTTATAAATACATAAATACAAGATATAATTTATTTATTTCTAGTAGAAAGAGACATCTCATTCCACATTCTTATTGATACTTTTGTAATTCAAAATTAACATAATTACATTTTCATGTTAGCCAAAATCAAGCTGACTAAACTTGAGTTTACCGCTCAGTTATTACAAATTAATTTTTCACGTCGACATCCTTTTTCTTTTTACTTGTTGGGTGAAACCGACTAGACAAGTATACCAAATTTGGTCAGCCTTTTAGACCCGACTCTTTTACCTCGACAAGTTATTACTTATCGGTTCTATCGACAGGTTTTACTTCGAGCACTTATTGGTTTTACACTTAGACAGAACTGAACCGACTACTTGTTGATTTTACCTCTTCGACAACTTGTCGATTTCACTCAACCGATTTACTTGGACTCACTTGCTCTGGTTTGGTTTTAGTCGGAATTTACAAAGTATGTTTCTTAGCCTAAAAGACTTAAGAAATTACAAATGTTTTTCACATGTGAGTAAGATGAAGTAAAAACCAACACAATCAACAATTCAACAGAACTATAAAAACATATAACCAAATATTTAGGAAGACTTGAGTCAACCACTTTGCCGTAAAACCTGGAACTTTCATGGGGTGAGAAATTTATGGATTCTTGTTCTTTCACTCAACCGTAATTGTAAAAAACATTTACACAAGTAAATATGGAGGAAATGTGTGGCTAAAGAAACATGCATTCAACCATAAACTATTTCATATAAATAACTTGTCTAGAAATAACAAAATGTAATACAAACTTGTCGATCCAAACTTGTTGGCTCACCAAATGATCCTTTTACAAAGATTCGGCTCTTCGACAGAATCGCACACACAGAATCTTGAGCCCCAAATTCACTCTCTTTTTCTCACCTAGAGTTCCTTTGTCTCTTGTGTCTTATGTCTAACTTGATTTACAATCTTCTTCTACTATTTATAGGAAACCTGAAAATTGCTTCTTCGTGAATCTACAGACTTTCCATTAATGGCTGTAATAACTATCTACCTACAAACTTAGCTTCAGAAATGAATTCGAGTAGTTTAGATTGTCGAATCATGGACTCTTCCCTCTTGTCAAACTGACCGAAAAGATCTGAGCTGATACGGACCCTGATAGAATCGGCTAAGATCAGAAACAAATCTGGGAGTAATTAATATTTCCAACACTCCCCCTTAATTATGAGCAGATGGGGATTTTAAAAACAAAATTTACAAAATGTTTCAGAACTTAAACATGCTATGTGCATGATAGAGTTCAATGTGCAGAACTTGTCATTCCAAGATAACTACATAGATATTGGAATGTGTCCTTTTCCAATGGTTTTGTAAACATGTTTGCAAGTTGATCTTCAAACTTGCAAAATTCCAAACAAATTTTGTTATAGCGTATTTCACCACACTAGGTGAATCACACATTGTATGGCCTTCCCCTGTCCCGCTGCAGACTCATTAGCCCCTATGGACCACTTTTTGTCTTTTGATGTGTCCTTGATCATCCCTAAAACATAAGAAAAGTGATATATGCGGCTTTTACCTCGATAACCGCGTACATACGTAGATATGACCTCTATAGTTGCGTACATCGGGATGTGTGCATAATCCAAATATTTTTGGAGTTTTCCTTGACTTGGATCCGACTCATATGACTCCTGGCCTTCCATATGCCTTCAGATCGCACGGATTCAACCTTTCAATATCCCTTTGAAAAGATATATAAGGAACCCCTTGAGACATTGAAAGCATAAGAGAGAATTGAGAGTAACAAAACTATAGTCCATTGTTTCCAGAACTTATGCTTGAGTCTGCATCCCTTTGTCCCTTGGAGCACTGTTGTGTTCTTCCCAAGCTTGCCTTTTGCTAGTGAGCTTGCTATTTGAGTGATGGAGGATTGAGGTGGTGGAGGCCCAAGTGGGGGATTCAGTTTCTCCGGTTCGCAGACGTGCCATCAGAGGTTGTCACTTGTAATCTCTGATTCATATTAATAGAAATATCTTTTCCTGTCCAGTAATGTGTATTTGAATGAATATTGTATCCATTGGAATATGCCAAATTATTTTACATTATTGATTATATATGCTAGAATAGATCTAACACCATGATATATAGTATGCTTGTATTGTTTATTTGTTGTTGAGGAATTATTCTATCAATTCAAGCTAAAGATTGGAAAGCTCAACGGGGATCTACTTCAACCATCCAGAATAAGGTATGAGGTTCGATCCTTTAGTGTTAGACATCTTATTTCTATTACATATTGGGAAATATTGATTTCTGGAGTCTAGCTATTTGTTGTGGTACCCCAAGCCATAGGAATTTCTCTCCGTAACAGAATTGGCGACTCCGCTGGGGAGTTCCTAGCAGTTGTCCTTTGGGGGTTGATTTCTTGGCATTCAATGTATTTGAATTGCTCTCTCTCTCTTGTTTCTGTGTCGGGTATGGGGGCATGTATGCCTGGTAGAGCTTGATTGGTGTGAAGTTAGTCTCAGCCTGTCTGTTTGCCTTGGATTTGTGCATCTTTTTCTTCCTGTACGCGGGTTTGTCACTTACAGTCGCGTATACACGCGGTTTCCTCTGGGATTTCCGCGTATACACCGGGTTTACTGCGCACAGTCGCGTATACCATGGTTTTTTACCTTTTGTGGAAGATATTGGATTGCTGGGTGAATTCTGTTAGCTGCTGAGTCTCCTTTGGCACTACCTGAGTCTGTTAAAACCTCTGTTTCTGACCAGAAACGTTTTTTTTTAGCCTAAATTTTTTATTTCTTTTAGGAAAGTTCTTGTCATGGCATCTTTGATTTTTTGTTTGATATTATTGCATTAGAGTCTTTTTGCCTTAGTGCTTTGCTGGAATGCTGTTTATGTGTGCTTGCAGAGTCTGGGGTGGGTAGAATCATTCTTTTGCTTTTTGTATCTCTTTATTTTCAAAAAATCCAAAAACATTTGCTTATCATCATGCATTGCATTTTGCATTTTGCATTGTACTTGCACTAGATCTAGATTTGCTTTGGAGAAATAGTTAGGACTTCATATAGGAAAATTTGCATTCAGCATTTGAAGAATAAATTGTGCATTACACGTAGTACGCATACCCTGTTTTCATGGACACAATGCATTTGCATTGATTGTTAGGTGTGCATTTTGCTTATTGTTGCGTCATAACACCATTAGTTGCACGACCATATCCTATTTTTGAGTAATAAAGCCAACTAAAATCAATGCTAATTAAAATGAATTACACTCTTTTCTTTTCTAGGGTGCACCAACAAGCTTAGGTTTTAGGATCTTGGAATAGTTCATTGTAAGTTAATTCTCCAAGATCACTAAACAACAACAACTAGGTGTCTATCCAGGGAGTGTGTGAAATCCTTGATATAACCAGCATTCTCAGGATCCTCCTCTCAAAAGGGAGTTAAGCACGAGGCAGTGTGAGTGGTTGTTGATTGGGATAACCCCTAGTCAGTAACTGTGTAGCACCAGCGATATAGCTAGGATTGTATTCGTATCTGGGGGCTCTTTCGAGAGTTTTGGGATTTGATACCCTACCCATACGGTCAATCCCGCCTGTGATTGTACGCCTGAGCTTTGATTATATTGAGGTGAGCTTAGTGACCTTACCTAGGATATCGAGGGGGTACTTGTAGAGGTTATTCTGCATGTGTCCCGGCCAGGTTGGGGTTGGACAGCACAGTCGCTTTACGTGTTGAAGCTGAGGGCCACAATAATTGGTTACGTACCTCCGCTTGTGGTGACAAGGGCCTCTCAAGCCTCTCCTAGGCGAGACATACCGGCCACATTCGGGAGCTCACTTATCCAGCCCTTGTTTGCTTGCATTTGGATTTAGATTTTATTAGTGATTGCTCTGTGCACGCTAGTTGGCCTAGGGTTTACGTAAAAAGAGAGTCTTTGCTTTTTGTTGAGTCATTGTGGATTCGAGTGCGGTTCTGCGCCATTCTCGTCGATTAGCAGGAATTTCGCCTTCCACTTCTCCTCCTCCTTTGGGAGAGGGGCCTAGACTGTCCAGGCAGACTATGTCACACACTGATTCACACACCATGGAGGATCATTCAGAGACTATTCCTAAGCCACCTCCTCCCATTTGTATTGACGACGGGGAACTTACTCCTACATACGATCCTTCACCTGACCTAGCTGAGTTCGGTCCTGTGATTTCCCAGATAGGATCATTACATGATAGACCTACTCACCCTGGGGCTGATTCCCCGTTGACACGTTACCGGTATGGAATGCCGGATGATGCCGAGACTCACTTTGACCCTCCTAGCACTAGCTATGGTAGTTATGCTACGACTGGTTTTCCTATGCACAATTTGACATTTCATGTTGAATCCGACTTTGAGCCTAGCACTATGCCTAGGGGAAACCCCATTCCTTACCTTACGGAGAGGTTTGGGAGTACTAGTCACATTGCACCTTCCATCCCAGTGGTGGAAGCTACATCTTATATACCTCCTAGGTCTAGAGTTAGTCATCCGATAGGGATACCAGGTTCCAGACAAGTGACGATAGGCACTAGTACATATCTTCTTACAGAGATTCCTTCATCCTCGCTTCCGAGTTCTTCAAATGTAAACCCTCCACCTTACTCACGTGGTCCTTCAAGTCAGCACATAGCTACGAGTCAGATCTGTACTACGATTACTAGACCAATTGTGTCTCAAGCCTACATACCACCCGTGGTTTCGGGAGGTTATGTTCATGTTTCTAGAGGTCAGATTGCTACTTCCACAACATATATCCCTACTTCCGGTATGTATATTCCTACTTTCGGAATGTATATCCCTACCTATGGAGTGTCTCATGGGACATCGCAAGCGATGACCTATGGACCCTATTATGGGATGCAGTATGGACATGTTTCTCTACCTTATTTAGGCGTGTATTCACAACCTGCTTAATCTCCTAATTACGGCTTTGTAGCTCCTACTAGTCAAGGTCCACCTCATTATGGTGATTCCACGCCACCCTATACGGGTCATACAGGAGGAGGTCACTATGGCCAAGGTCATGGTGGTAATCAATCCTATATGAACCAGGGAGCGGTCCATAGGCCTCATCATCCTAGGCTCCCTTTCCTCGCGACACTCAATCTACCTGAGTTATCGAGACTTACGAATGATCCTGTGTCTCATGACCCGACTTGGTCGGCTGTCCCTACCAAGATTCCTTCGGACATACCTAAGCTCGAAGGCAAACCAGGAGAGGATCCGAGCGAACACGTTACGACATTCCACCTATGGTGCTCTTCCAATTCATTTCATTAGGACTCAGTCTGTTTGAGACTATTTCAACGCACCCTCACAGGGCCTGTGGCGAAATGGTATATAGAGTTACCTAGGGGTGCCTTTACCTTGTTCGACGACCTTGCGATGACTTTCCTTAATCACTTCCAGCTACTAGTGTTCTATGATGTTGGTACTGAACTCTTGTCGACATTTCGGCAAGATAAAGCCACCCATATTTCTGATCATATTCAGGAGTGGCGTAGATGGAAGAGATTAATTAAAGCCTTTATACCGTCGGAGTTCCTCCTTGAGTGGTTCCTCAAATCTTTATTGCCATATATAACAAAGGATGTTTCCACATCCGGAGTGCAGAATGAGGAACAAGCCATCTTTAGGGCACATGAACTAGACTTGATCTATGCTCAGTCTGGTTTGTTATATGAGATTATACCCAACGCTCCTCGTTCTAGTTTCGATCCCAAGGTCAAACCTGGACCACATGTCGATGGCATTGTGGGTTGTGAAAGTAGGAAACCTGTAGGTTCGGTTGCGAAACAAGTTGATCAGTTGTCAATCAACCAATCTACCTCGGGACAAGCTACGAATTCATCTCAGCCTACCCAAACGGCGAATGTACTTGCTGTGCAATCGTCCAACTAGAAGGGTAACCAGCAACCCGGACGGAATAGAAAAAAGGGTAAAAACAATAATAATAAAAAGGGTGGGTATAAGAACGAGAATGCCAATAATAATGACAAGAACAGTAAAAATGCTGGGGGGGACAAGCAGACTAAACGTAAGGTTAAGTTTCCTTGCAAGCTATGTAAGGACGATCACCTCACTTACTTGTGGCCTAAAATGGATGAAGCTTCGAATTTCATAGCATAGGGCCCAACTATGTTAACGAACCCTTTACCGCATAACCAGAATATGAACTCGAAGTCCCATGATCAATCTAGTGATGATGATCCAGCTGATACTAGTGGTCATGGGTGCATTAATATGGTCTGTGCCACGAAAGTTGTGACGCGTGCGAAACATTATACTTCATCACAACCCAACCCAGGCAAAGAACCTGATCCACCAGGAACCCCTTTGCACATTGAGAAACCTGCGGATAAACCTGAGGCTACACCTCGCATTCGTACTTAAGCGTTTGGGGCATAACCCAAATGCCCGAGCTGCCCAGAATTATTCAGTTGTCGAGGACTTGGGCCATACTCCTTGTGCGATGTCTGCATTGGAAGTGCTTCAGAGTTGTCCGTCGCAAAGGAAGGCTTTGCTTTCTGCTCTTGGTGTGAATGGTGATGATTCTTCCTCAGTGATTAATTTTGAAACCGCAAGACATTAGCCTCGCTTTCCCTACTATGTGTCCCTTTTGGTGCATGTAGAATGTCTTGATATGATCGTCAAGCGTACTGTGATTGACGAGGGTGCTGCTGCTTCTATGATGTCTTTGTCTTGTTTGAAGGGTCTCGGTTCTCCTGAGTTGTCAAAATCTATGACCATGTTAATTGCTTTTGATGGGAGATCGTTTAGGCCGCATGGTATCCTTCCTTCCCTTAAAGTCCGTTTGGGAGGGAAGACCATTGCAATAGAGGTTGAGGTGGTTGATGCACCCCTTGACTACAATCTCTTACTGGGAAGGAACTGGATGTATAGCATGCAAGTCGTTGCGTCTTCCGTGTTTCGCGTTGTATGCTTTTCACATAACGGGAAGATTGTAATGATTGATCAAATGGCATTCAAGAATCCGCCTGTTACTGCATCTTCGGGAGCTTCAGTTCTGAAAGTTGAACATTCCCAGCCGGCAATTGGGAGTGTGGGTGTAGGCATGTATCCATCCCTCATGGGAACCTTTAGTTGTCCTGCACTCGTCCTCATGATAGGATCTAGTTTCGATGGTGCTTCGACGTCTACGAGATCGGTGCCTTTTCGCACAAGTCATATGGGGGATCCTTGGATTCTTCCTTCACCGAGTCCTTCAAGTGAGGCCATCGAGACGAGCGTGCCGTTGCCTGCAGTGATGATAGCTTACCAAGCTAATCTCCAGTCTGCTGCAGAGCCTTGTTCTTCCTCTTCGCAGACGGAGGAGGAAGACCCCTATGTGCTATCGGCATGGGCAGTACAGTCTTCTCATTCCCACGACTACCTTGATACGGTTTTCCCTTCAGATGAAGCAATTATCGAGGCTATGTCGGGAGTTGAGCCACCCTGGGAGGAACTTCATCATAGATCATACTCCCTTCTAGAGCTTAACCATTTGGAGCATGAGAATTACAGGGAGATTCTTAGTCATAAAGTTGGTAGACCTATGGTTCCATTAAGCTCTCCTGGTACGATGGCTGATGGAAACATGGCGAACATATCGTCAACTATTCCTATCAACATTTCTCGCAATCCTGGTACAATTGAGAATGTCTACATTGGGGCAGATTGTTCCCAAGATGAGATTCGGGAGTATACCAAGCTGTTCAAGGAATTCTGTGATATTTTTGCTTAGTCTTACAATGAGATGCCAGGGATTGACCCTCATATTGTCGAACATGAAATTAAGACTTACACCAACACTAAGCCTGTTTGACAGCGTTTACGCGCAGTGAATCCTAGGAAAGCACCCGCCATAAAGGCAGAGATAGAGAAGCTATTGAAAGTTGGTTTCATCTATCTCGTTCCCTTGATGGAGTGGGTTTCAAATCCCATTCCGGTGGATAAGAAGCAGGGAGCGATCCGTATATGCTCTGATTTCTGTGATTTAAATCGTGCTTGTCCTAAGGATAACTTCCCCACACCGTTTATAGATCAGATTTTGGATGAGTGTGTGGGTAGCGAGGTGTCCTCCTTTATGGACGGATTTTCCGGGTATAATCAGATCCAAATTAAACCCAAGGACCAACACAAGACTGCATTTATTTGTCCTTGGGGAACATTTGCGTATCGAAAAATGCCTTTCAGCCTTAAAAACGTCAGAGCTACATTTCAGCGTGCAATGACCTTGATCTTCCACGATCTCAAGTCTATTATTGAAGTATTTTTGGATGACCTCGCTACTCATTCTCGCATGAGGATGTGTCATTCTTATCACTTGAGATTGGTGTTCGAAAGATGCAGGAACTATGCTGTTAGATTAAACCCTCATAAGTGCATCTTTTGCGTGAAGTCAGGTCATTTGTTAGGATTCATCGTTTCGAAAGAGGGTATAAGAGTCGACCCTTTGAAGGTTGAGGCAATACTTCAGTTGTATCCCTCGCGAAATATTCGTCATCTTCAGTGTTGGCAAGGCATGGCAAACTTCTTGCGAAGATTTGTTGTCAACTTCTTCAATTTGACTAGAGGTTTCATGCGTCTCCTGAAGAAGGATACTCCCTTTGAATGGGATGAGCAAGCCCAGGAGTCCTTCGATGCACTTAAGCGAGCCCTAGCATCGGCCCCGGTGATTAGTCCTCCAGATTATAGCCGTGATTTCCTATTATATGTGGCCGTGTCTTTAGAGACAATTGGTATGGTTTTGGTTCAAGAGGATGAGGAGCTCCAGGAGCATGTCATATATTATCTGAGCCAAAATCTTATTGAAGCAGAGATTCGGTATTCTCATGTCGAGAAGCTTGCCTTAGCTACCATACATGCGGTGCAGTGTTTGAGACATTATATTCTCCTTCGCCAGACCTTGGTTGTGGCCCATGTCAATCTGTTTCAATTCATCCTCACACGTAGGATGATTGGGGGAAAATACAATAAATGGATTGTCATCCTGCAAGAGTTTGATCTCGAATTTGTTTTGGAAAAATCAAAGAAATCTTTAATATTTGCAGAGCTCATATCGGATTTTCCGAGCGAGGCCGAGGAGTTGGTATGTGAAGATATGTTCGTTGATGAACACATTTTCTTAATCTCAACGGCTGACCCATGGTATGGAGATATCATAGTATATCTACAAACACAGAGGACCCCTACTCACCTCTCGCGAGATGAACGACGACGATTACGTCACGTCTCTAAGAACTACCTCATAGTGGACAATACTTTGTACCGTCGTGGAGTAGATTCCCTTTTACGACGTTGTTTAACTCATGATGAGGCTGAGGTAGTGCTTAATGATTGCCACGGAGGGGCGTGTGGTGGTCATTTATCTGGGCTTTCTACAGCTCAAAATATTTTGAGAGCGGGTTATTTCTGGCCGTCAATCTTCAAGGATTGTATTGAAGCGGTCAAGAGGTGCCACCCTTGCTAGGTGTTCACACATAATATGTGCTCGAAACCTGCCCCGTTACACCCTATTATCACCGTCGGTCCCTTCACCAAATGGGGGCTCGATTTTGTGGATTGTAACCCAGCTTCGGCTGGGGGGCACCATCATATCATAGTGGCTGTTGATTACTTCACGAAATGGGCTGAGGAAATGCCTACAGTAAAATCCAACGGTGAGACAGCCGCTCACTTCGTATTCAACCAAATCATTACTCGGTTCGGGATTCCGAGAAAGCTTGTCACTGACCATGGCTCGCACTTTCAGAACCGTATGATGGAAGAGTTGGCATCCAAGTTAGGGTATAAGTAAGAGCACTCATGTTCTTACTATCCTCAAGCGAATGGACAGGTTGAAGCCGTGAATAAATCACTTAAGTCCATTCTCCAATGAACCATCGCGCAAAGCAAGACGAATTGCCATATTATGTTATACCCTGCTTTGTGGGCATATCGAACCGCGGTTAATACTGCCACTGGTTTTTCTCCATATCAACTTATGCATGGAGTGGAGTTGATATTGTTAGTTGAATGTGAGATTCCTTCATTGAAGTTAGCCGTGGAACTCTTTCCAGACACTTCGCCTTTGGAGGAGCGTTTGGTTCACCTTGAGCAACTCGATGAGCAGCGTAGAGATGCCTTGGTGACTCTAGAGGTTAATAAGCGTCGCGTAAAGGCCCAATATGATAAGTCTGTCCGTTCGAGAGTGTTTAGTGAGGGAGACTTGGTCCTTTTGTGGGATCAATCGAAAGAACCCTTGGGGGCAGGGAAGTTCAATCCTATGTGGCGTGGTCCTTACGTGGTCAAGCGTGTATTAGAGAATGGTTCCTACGAGTTAGTGGATTACGAAGGGACGGCCTTGGCAGATCCTAGAAATGGGCTCTATCTCAAGAAATACTACGCATAATATTTAGCCAAGGCTACTTGTTGTATATTATTGTACAACGTTTTTGCATAGTTAGGTCTTGTTTATCGTGATTGGGTTTGTGATTAGTTTCCATTTCTTGTGGAAGATGTCAAGGGAATCTTCCACCTACATAGGATTCGCGAATGGTGCAAGCCGTCACACTCAGCACTCAGCCTCAGCTGCTTGGGTGATTTATACTCCTATGGGTCAAGTACTGTCTTCAGGAGGTGTATGTCTACGGCCATCTTCCAACAACGTTGCTGAATATAGTGCCGTTATCGAGCTTCTATGGGATGCCATTTCGCATGGTGTTTTATCTCTTGAGGTACGTCTTGATTCAGAGTTAGTAGTGTCACAGCTCAATGGTTTGTACCATGTTAGAGATCCAACGTTATTGAGGAGATTCTTATGTGTGAGATTGCTACAATAGAAATTTGAGAGTATAACATATATACACATTCCAAGAAATTATAATCAAGTTGCTGACTCATATACTAACTACGTGTTAGATTGGCATTTGTTTCATTCATCATAAATTAATCATAAACACAATTTTTACACATGTAAATAAATAAACCGATCACCATAAAACTTTTTATATATATCAAAAATGTGGTAATACATAGTGTCATAATACAAAATTGGGGCTTTGAGAGCCACCATCATATACACGGTAGTACAAAATAGATACACTCCCAGGTGTCTAGTCCTGTGGAGGTGGAGGAGGGTTGTGATCATGATATGTCACTACGGCTCTAGCTAGCCGCCGGAATAAACGCACCCATGCGCGTGGTACACCCACCACCTGTCTCTGCATAGCCTCAGGCAAGTCTTCGACTTGCACCATGGGAACTCTATGAGTCAGTTGCACGAAGTTGGTATGGATGTTTTGGAGCGTTCGCTCCGCATCCACACCAATGATATCGTCTCCTCTTCCCCTTCGTCTATGACGTGGGAAGCCCTCTGGTCGTCGTGGTCCCACATCTGCACATGAATGGTAGATGTCATTATGTATTGTCACCCAAAATCATGTCTTTTTTATTCCATATAATCAAGAAAACACAAAAAAATTAAATACTTCAAAAATTAAAAAAAAAAAGAGTGAGGGTCGAGATTCGTTACCTATGTCTCCATATGCTGATCCTGGTGGTAATGGCATGTCTGGATCCCCCCGGAAATCTATCCCTACATAAGGGTAGTCATCTATGGCAACAATCTGTCATAGCCACCATGGAAAAAAGTCAGTTGGATAAGGGTTGGCCACCCTACCACCCCCCCAGTCTGCACATCGCATCTGCCCAACATCGTTGGGCTGGATCTCGAGCCACATGGAGAGGAACATCCACTCTAGGACTCAATCCTGGAACATGATCGAAGAAAAACGTGCTCAGAATACTATTGAACCCGAAGTTCCATATCCTACCTGCCTTACACTCACTGAGCTGATGTTTCATGTTGCTCAGTAGTGAAGTACTCCAGTCATAGATGGTCGATCTCATACACTCCACCACATAGAACATCAGTGGCCGAGAGGCCTGATGGAGTGATGCTAATCCTGCTATCCTGCCCAGCGTCAGTAGTATGGCCTTTAGGCCTAGCACCTATATAGCATTGGTGGGAACTTGACTCCCCACCTTTTTAGTATCTGGGTAGCAGTACACAGCTATGTACTCGTTGATAGTAAGCCCATGACCTGGCCCACCTTGGGAACGAAGGTTCACCATCTCCCCTCGTCTAGATAGACCTGTGATAAAGTAGATATCCTCCACCTCAATGGTGAGGGACATACCATCTATCCGGAAGGACTCTGAGTCTGGATCTCAATAGTCTACCAGCATCTGTAGCAGTCCTGGTTTGTCCCTCAAGCTACCAAGGCACCAAAACTTATAGAGTCCGCATGCATGTAATACTTGTTGAGCCCTTATGTCAGCCCGTATTGCCTCCTCTACTTCACCATGCTCGCATTCTTGCCACTCTAGCACCATCCTGCATGAGAAATTGACCAAATTTCCATTAGATTTTTGTAAATCCAATTGTGCGGTGTCATACGCGACTGTTTTACAAACAACCGCGTATGTACGCGGTTTCTAGCCCATTTTTCGCGTATAGACAGCCCTATACGTGGAAAAATCTTCGATACCTACGTGGGCCGCAGCGCTCATGTAGAATTGGCCTTAATAACCTCATTTGACCATGAAAACTTGTAAAAATTGTATTGAAATGCAAGCTGAGAGCATGAGTAAATACCTGGAAGAAACGGTTGTGAATTCCGCCGGCTAGATCTCCTAGAATTTGCCGTTGAAAATTAGAGCTCCAATGGGTAAAAGTTTCAAATGATTTCTATTTTTTACTATTTATAGAAAAAATTTCAAATATTTGAAAATTTTTACCCCCTTTCCTATAGTTTTGACCGTTTCTAACCATTTTGGACCGTTTCTTGGCATAATTTGTGATGTAGAAGACCGTTTGTAGTGCCGTTTTAGCCTTTGGATTGACCCGTTCATGCCCATCTTAGGTATAACGTCTACACTGGCATATAGGTTAGGTCCACCACTATTTTCATTTTGCATGACCTTATGTCCATGTCACTATATCCTTAGGTACGAACCCACTCTATTATGTCACGGAACCTTCTTACTGCTCTAGAAGTGGCATGATATGAGTGGTAGAGCCTCACCTTATATGGGTACCCTAGTTAGTGCCTTATTTTCATTTGGTTCCCATGCCGATGTTTCTCCCTTTAGGGTGTGGGAGTCCGTTGTATAGTACTGCCATGACATTTCGCAAGAGCCTCATACTCCTCTTGATCTTATGTTGGTCATGATCCCCCGGACTCCCTTGTATCAAGTTGTGGATGCATTATCATGAGCTTTTCCTGTCTTATTGAGCTTTATGCCGGCTTCCCTGACATTGCGTTTCAGCGATATAGCCTGATCTTGTCTCATGTCTAGCCATGAAGAGCCTTTCTTTATATCCTTCGCAGCTTGATTCCCTTTTACCGAGAGGGGATTTTCCCCTGAGTGTCGATATCCTACACATGTATCCTTGCATTGAGCATAGGTATGTTCCACTACTTGGAACTAGTTTGTTTTCCCTAATGACACTCATCTCCTCCTATTTTGTAACTATAAAGTTAGTTTATTCTTTTTTCAAGCTTTTCAAATAACTGAAAAAGTCCAAAAAAATCAAAAAACCAAAAGGCTGGACAAGAAAAGATATTATCTTTGGCAGCTGTTGAGTCGTGTTGCCTTCGAACAGAGCACTGTATATCACATCCGTTGGTTGGGTTATAGTTTGACTTTAGGAGCTGTACTCGTTTATCTGAGTTTATCTCCATCGACTGGTTATGCTTCCAGTCCCTATGGAGCCTCTATTGATGCCTCCTACGTCATAGAGATGTCCCAGTTTGTATATCGAGTCTATGTTGCCTTCATTCAGTCACCATACGCTGTTATGCTCTTGTTCGAAGGAAGTTGAAACCTGAGTCGACCATTCCTCAGTTATCTTGACTTTGCATGTCGGCTATTCCTGGTACAGTTACTGGTTCGTGCACCTTATGATCGAGTCCTTCCACATTATACAGCCTTGCTGAGTACCTCGTGTTGGATGATGGGGGATGCCCTAATTCCCTCCTTCCAGCGGATTTCATCCCATCGACGTCAGATCATTTATTCTGGGATTGGAGTCTAGAGTCATTTGTGAGTGGCTTGAGACTTGCAGTCATCAGTGGCAGGTTCTCTCGCCATCGATAGTTTTGGGAATACATCAATGTCCCCTGATCGATGGATTCTCTTAAGTGTTCGACCTCAACACATTTATTCACACTTGTTAGTTTGCACTCTAGTACCTTGATTCCCATTTTCATTATCGGTGGGTGATCTCGCATCTGTTAACGGTATACATCAATGACCAGTAATCAGATGATGGACTACTATGTTCGACCTCGACACCTCTATTCGCATAGTAGGACATGTACTCATAGTGGTGTGTGTAGAAGACCTTCCAAATTGGTGGCATCCATTATATGCTACCTCCTTGATCGTGCCAGTGTTCATGATATTTCAGCTCTCGTGACTTGTTCTAGTGTATGTCAAATATTTCCAGCCACTATGGAGATCTTGATCTATTGTATATCTTCAGCCTTTGAGGAGATCATGTTCCTTTGTATATCTTCATCATGGAGATTCTGATCTATGTATATTGTACGTGGCGATGACCACATCTATGTTATCATGTTTCATGCCTATTCATGGCCATTGTACTCTTATGTATCCGGGACTGCTATATGTATTTGCAGTTATATGCAGATTTGTATTAATGTACTATGCTGATTGGGTGGCTGGTCTTCCATTTGGGTACCTTCATCACTCCACTTCTGGGATAGACTTATAATGTATTTCGGCCATCATATAACCCCTTTGATCTCATACATTAGGGGGCATATGTTATAGTGGATTTCACCACACTAGGTGAATCACACATTGTATGGCCTTCCCCTGTCCCGCTGCAGACTCATTAGCCCCTATGGACCAATTTTTGTCTTTTGATGTGTCCTTGATCATCCCTAAAACATAGGAAAAGTGATATACGCGGATTTTACCCCGATAACCGCGTACATACGGGGATATGACCCCTATAGTTGCGTACATCGGGATGTGTGCATAATCCAAATCTTTTTGGAGTTTTCCTTGACTTGGATCCGACTCATATGACTCCTGGCCTTCCATATGCCTTGAGATCGCATGGATTCGACCTTTCAATATCCCTTTGAAAAGCTATATAAGGAACCCCTTCAGACATTGAAAGCATAAGAGAGAATTGAGAGTAACAAAACTATAGTCCATTGTTGCCAAAACTTATGCTTGAGTCTGCATCCCTTTGTCCCTTGGAGCACTGTTGTGTTCTTCCCAATCTTGCATTTTGCTAGTGAGCTTGATATCTGAGTGATGGAGGATTGAGGTGGTGGAGGCCCAAGTGGGGGATTCAGTTTCTCCAGTTCGTAGACGTGCCATCAGAGGTTGTCACTTGTAATCTTTGATTCATATTAATAGAAATATCTTTTCCTGTCCAGTAATGTGTATTTGAATGAATATTGTATCCATTGGAACATGTCAAATGCTTTTACATTATAGATTATATATGCTAGAATAGATCTAACACCATGATATATAGTATGCTTGTATTGTTTACTTGTTGTTGAGGAAGTATTCTATCAATTCAAGCTAAAGATTGGAAAGCTCAATGGGGATCTACTTCAACCGTCCGGAATAAGGTACGAGGTTCGATCCTTTAGTGTTAGACATCTTATTTCTATTGCATATTGGGAAAGATGGATTTCTGGAGTCTAGCTATCTGTTGTGGTACCCCAAGCCATAGGAATTTCTCTCCGTAACAAATTTCCTTGTGTTTACCAACTCTCTTATGAAATGAAACCTTATGTCGATGTGATTGGTTATCTTGTGAAACACATGATTCTTTGATAATGAAATGGATGAATTTTTGTCATAGAATATGGTTGTCGGTTCTTGATGGTTCTCTGACAAGTATTTTAACACTCTCCTCATCCAGACAGCTTGACATGCAACACTTATCGCGGAAACATACTCTGCTTATGCTGAATATAGAGTTCCTATGGGCTGTTTCTTTGAAGCCCATGAAACAACACTCGTACCAAAATGAAAGGTGTACCCATATGTGCTCTTCCTATCATCTATGCTGCCTCCATTGTCATTGTCAGTGTAGCTAGTAGGTTTAAAATTTTCTGAGGTTGAATGCATAATGCCAAGGTATTTTGTGCCACTTACATACCTAATTCACATGGATATCACTGGCCACCCACCTATTCCACTAGCTCAAAACAATTGTCCATTGTGGTAGCTTCCTATTTATTTTTCTATGTGTTTTTTGGTCCCAAACTTTTGGGGTTGTTTTGAGGCCCTAAACAATGTTTTTTGGCGATTCGGGGGCTAAAAAGTTACCATTGGCATGCATTTGGACAATCAAAATTTGTAAATCTTAAATAGACCTTTCCAACAAGCTATCGAACTCCCAAATCGGATATCGTATGCAAAAGTTATAACCCAGGGAAGTTGACTGTTCAACTTACCACCTTGGGGCCGCAAAATTTATGACGGTTCATCTTTTGGGGTTATGTTTTGGAATTTTGGGGTTATCACACTCATTCTTATTATAAATAGGCCCATTTGGCCTCATTTTGTATTGAGCTTTGCACAGATGAGCGTAGCAGTCACATCTATTCTTGGAGATAGCTACCACTATTCTAGCTATTGTATTACAGTCTATTCTATTTCCGCCATTTAATAGAATATGTGTTCATTATATCTCTGTTATCTTTGCAAAATGTCTGTGATTATGATTCTGTATATGTTCTTTCATTTCGTTCACACATAAATCCGGATTAGTGGTATTAGAGCAATCTTCTCTTTGATTGTTTCTTGGCGCATGTCCTCGACGAGGTCAGGATATAAAGAGTTCGGTTTCGAACTAGTTTCACTTGATCATTCTCGCTGTCCCAAATGACCTCCCATGGTGGAAGAAAAGAAAGATGATGGAGTAGGAGATCCTATCAAGTCACTGCTTGAGAAAACCCTCAAGCAACAGAGGAACGAGATGATGGATAGTTTCGCCCAAATCCTTCTACGAATCCCGGTAGCGACAAGTGCATCTTCAATGAGCAACCAGTTTGGGGATGCAACTCCCTTTAAGGTACAAGTTAACTTTGATATTCATTTATTTGAAGGAAATATTGATGTAGATGCCCTGGACAATTGGTTGAATGTTCTAAAAGGGTATTTCTCTGTCCACAATTTTTCCAACGGGGAAAAGATCACCTTTCTGCTCCTTAAGGCAGTCCCCCATGTCCAAAATTCATGGGGTACTTATTGGGAAAATAACTCATCATATGAGTCTGGAATGTTTGAGACAAATTCCACTTGGGCCTCTTTCATAGATGCCGTTAGGGAACAGTATTACCTTGTGGAAAACTATGATGACCAGTACACAAAATGGACCATTCTGTGTCAAGAAAGGGACCAGACGGTGTCAAAGTACACCAACAACTTTCATACCTTATGCACAAAGCTAGGTATCAAGGACTCCGAGTGGCACGTAATTCTGAAATATCATAGTGATCTACATCGGTACATCCGAACCGAGATGGACTTCCTCGACATCTCTTCACTTGGATCTGCCTATCGGTATGCTGTCAAAATTGAGGAGAAATTTCGACAAAAGAACAAGCGGGACTTTGGACCTGCGAATCCACACAGAAGCAAGGAAAGGGAAACCATGGCTCACAAAACATAGGACAAGGAAAGGATAACTAGTACCCACCACAAGTAAATAATGGTTATGGAAAGACAAAGAAGGACACTGGGAAGTGGTGCGAATTTCATAAAATCCCTTGGCACAACACTGATGAATGTCGCTCAAAGCAGTCATTGGTGGCCGAGATCAAGTCTTCAGAATCAGATCCCAATTTTGATTCTGAACCCAATGCCATAGTAGCAGACAATGGGAGGTAGATCATTGATACAAACCCCACTGCCACTGTTGCTACCACATAGATTCAGCTAGAGTAGCCTGAAGAGTCAGAGGCAGAGAAGTGCCTCTTCCACTCACAGATGTGGGTGAAGGGAACACCTCTACATTTTGTTGTTGATAACAACAGCCAAAAGAACCTCATATCAGCAGAAGTCGTCAAGATATTGGAGAATTCCACAACACCACACTCGTAACCCTACAACATTGGTTGGCTAAGCCAAGGATGAGGTATCCACATTACTTAGCAATGCCTCCTACCATATGGCATCAGGCCTTTCAAAGACGAGGTATTATGTGATGTGGCCCCACTTGAATTCTGTGATGTTCTTTTAGGACAACCATATATGTGGAAGCGTCATGATGTATATGAGTCACGACCTCGCAGTGCCATTGTCACTTTGGGATGAAAACTCTATCGGATCCTAGAGACAATTGCACCTGCCACAGTCTCACAGGGTAGGAAGATAAGCTCCCACACTAGGAAATTATTCCTCCTCACAATTGCATCTAAAGGAGAACATAAGATCACAAAGACCTCCACACCCTCTACATAGGGTGTCTCTACTCATCATATACAAGAAGAAAACAAAAACATTGTTTCCTCATCTATCCGAGTACATCTACGATGCAAGGCCATGCATTCAAGGTGCTCATCCAGAAACAAATAATCCATACAACAATTATAGCCCTCTCGGGATGTCAAAGAAAAGAAGCCTCTTCGCTTTAGTAAATGTCGCACCAGGAGATCAACTCAACAGACAGTTTGAGATATGATATGGGATTTGATGCAATGGAGACCATTGCTTCCTAAGGAGGGAGGATTGATATAGATGGATATCAGTGACCACCCACCTATTCCGCTGGCTCAAAACAATTGTCCATTGTGGCAGTTTCCTAGTTATTTTTCTATGATTTTTCGTGACCCAAACTTCTGGGGTTGTTTTGAGGCCCTAAATGTCATTTTCTGGCGATTCGGGAGCCAAATGTTTTCCATAGGCATGCATTTGGACGATCAAAATTTGTAAATCTTAAATAGACCTTTTCAACGAGCTATTGAATGCCCAAATAAGAGATCGTATGCAAAATTTATGACCCCAGAAAGTTAACTGTTCAAGTTACCACCTTGGGGCCACAAACTTTATGAAGGTTCATCTTCTGGGGTTACGTTTTGGACTTTGGGGGTTCTTTCTCTCATTCTTATTATAAATAGGCCCATTTGGCCTCATTTAGTATTGAGCCTTGCACAGATGAGTGTAGCAGTCACATCTCTTCTCAGAGATAGCTACCACCATTCTAGCTATTGTATTGCAGTCTATTCTATTTCCACCATTTAATAGAATATGTGTTCACTGTATCTCTGTTATCTTCGCAAAATGTCTGTGATTATGATTTTGTATATGTTCTTTCATTTCGTTCATGCATAAATTCGAATCAATACCTCAGAATTATTTTACCTGCTTGCCAATGAGAGTCTTTTGGTGACTCCATGAACCTTGAGATCAGACTTACTCCATACATGATGTCTGGTCTTGTCGCTGTCAAATACATAAGGATGCCAACAAGCCTTTTGAGCAGCGTAGGGTATACAGTTGATCCTTCATCATCCTTGCTCAATTTTAAACCTGTTATTGCTGGTGTTGGGGTTGTCTTGCAATTAGACATGTTAAAAAAATTTTAAACTTCACTTGCATATTTAGACTGTGATATAAAAATACCACTTTCAGACTATTGAAATTCAATTCCCAAAAATAAGTTCATAAGCCCCAGATCAGTCATTTCAAATTCACTTTCCATGACTGCTTTAAACTCTTCTATGCCAAAATCACCAGTAAATAGTAAATCATCTACATACAAGAAAACAATTAGCATCTTACCTTGCTCATTCACTTTGGTGTACAATGTCGGTTCACTTTCACTTCTGTGAAATCCATTTTCAGTGAGATAGGAATCAATCTGACTATACCAAGCTCTAGGAGCTTGCTTCAAACCATAGAGTTCATTTTTCAGCCTGCACACTTTATGCTCTTGAACTGGAACTTCATATCCTTGTGGTTGTTCCACATATACTTCCTCTTCTAGATAGCCATTTAAGAATGCCAACTTGACATCCATTTGATAAACATGTTTGTTTTGTGCAGCAATGACAAAGATTGTTCTGACTGTATCCATGTGTGCAACAGGTGCAAACGTTTCATTGAAGTCTATGTCGGGTTGCTGTGTGAACCCTCTTGTTACAATTCTTGCTTTATGCTTCTCAAGGATGATTTTAGGGGCGAATTTTATCCCAGTGGGCTATTTTTCCATGTTTTTCTCCCAAAAAAGATTCAGCATTTTGCATATTTCAGTGAAGCCTTGTTTCGCCCAATTTTGATGGGGTAAAAATTTTTCACCCTAAAAATAACCAAATTATTATATAAACGATATAAAATCCTTGGAAATTAAAATATTTTTTGAAAAATATCGCCAATCATTTTATAGTTGTCGTTTTAAGAATTGGTAATATTCGCCAACATTTATAAACTTTTAAATAAGTATGGTTCCTTAAAATCATCCCTGGTGCTTCTGCACATTCCCATCAGCATCTTGCTTGGTATTGTAAATCCATTTGATGCTAATTACATATTTGTCTTTTGGTACATCTACCAACTCCCATGTCTGGTTCTTCTCAATGAATTCTATTTCTTCATCCATGGCTTATGCCCATACTTCTTCTTCAACAACTTCTTCAAATGTTAGTGGATCATATATAGGAGAAACTAATGCAAAGAGAGAGAATGAATTTGGTGTACCGGCTTCATATATCTCACGTGGACTTCTTGTCTTCATCGGTTCTGTCGATGTTGACCTTGACGAAATGCTTGATGGAGTATGTTGTCCTCTTGGTGAGGCTTGTCGGTGTAGCTTGAGTTGCCAATTGTGTCGATGGTCCTTGCGTTGAACCATGTCGTGGTGTCATGGGAGTCGATGGTGTTGCGACCGGTTGACTTACATGTGGTGTTTGAACCACTTCCTCTGCCATATAATCATTGTCGGCATTTGACACAATCTTGACATTTGTGTCAACAGTTCCATCCCATGATTCATTCTCGACAAATTGAACATCTCGACTGATTATCACTTTCCTTCTGACATGATCATACAACTTATATGCTTTTGTGTCTTCAGAATAACCGACAAAACTACATTTCTGTCCCTTCTTGTCTAGCTTCTTTCATAGCTCATCTGGAATATGAGCATATGCAACACAACAAAAAACTTTTAAATGAGAAACACTAAGATTCATACTTGTCCATGCTTCTTGAGGAACTTTGTTCTTCACACTCTTTGTCGAACACTGGTTTATAATGTATACATTAGTTGTGACTACTTCACCCCAATATTCATTTGGAAAATTCTTGGCTACCAACATGCTGTGCGCCATTTCCATGATGGTTCTGTTCTTTCTTTCGGAAATACCTTTCTGTTGAGGTGTATAGCGTGCAGTGAATTACTTTTGTATGCCATGGGTCTTGCAAAAATTTAGAAATTCATTCGAAACATATTCACCTCTTGTGTCAGTCCTTAAGATCTTGATGTGGTGTCCACTCTGGTTCTCCATGAGTGCCTTGAATTGCTGAAAATAACTAAATGCATCATATTTATGTTTTAGATAATATACCCATGTTTTTCTTGAGTAGTCATCAATAAAAGTTAGAAAATAATTGTAGCCACCAATGGATGATATCTGCATTGGACCACAAATATCAGAGTGCACAATTTCAAGTGGTGTGGGTGTTCTATATGACTTTCCGAATGGAAAAGTCTCTCTATGCTGCTTGCCAAAAGTGCATCATTCACAAAACCTTTCTGGTTTGTCGATCAATAGCAATCCTTTCACCATATTCTTTGTGTGTAGTATTTTTAGCCCACCAAAATTAAGATGTCCAAATATGAAATGCCACAACCAAGATTCATCCTGAACTTCTGTCTGAAATGTAGCCTGAAAATTAGTGCTACCATTTTCTTTCTTGTCGAGGGGCTCGACTGTTTCTTTACTTTCTTCCTTGAATGCAGCTCCTGTATTTATCTTCCCTTTCATGTCGGGAACTATCCTCAATAGAAACAAGCGATTGCCTGTCATTGGCACTTTTGCTATCAGCTAGTCGCTTAGATGCTTACAGTCTTTGATCACTCAGTGATCATATTCTATATAGACTATGTAGCCTTTCTATATCAGTTTTTCAATGCTCAACAAATTATGTTTCATACCTTCGACATGACAGACATTAGGGATATACTTACTCTCCCCCTGTTTGGTTAGAATACCGATAGTACCCTTTCCCAAAACAGTAACTTGGACATTGTTTTCAAGTTTAACATCAGTTTGAACTGAATTATCTAGAATGGAAAACAAATTTAAATTACTAGTCATATGATTGCTGCAGCCTAAATCTAAGTACCATATGTCATGTTGACTTTCTTGAACAACATTACATTTAATTGGAGATTTAGATGCCATTAACATTGCACTTGCTGGAGTGCTGGTGTTGGTTGACTGATTTGGGCTTTGCCTTCCTTGGTCATATTGTTTCTTCGTGCATTCATATGCATAATGACCAAATTTCTTACAATAATGACATTGGATTTTCTATGTATCAAAACTCTGGCCACTTAGCTGACTTGAATTTTGATACTCTCCTCTACCAACAACATTTGTAGGACTGCTGCCTTGTCCTCCTCTGGAATAGCTTCTTCCTCTGCATCTGGGGTTGTTTCTCCCCCTGCCTCTACCATGGCTTATGGATGACTATGCTGCGAATGCACCTTCCAATGATGTTTGTGTTATGTTGAGTCTGTGTTCACGATTGATGAATGAAGCTTACATCTCATCAATAGCAAACACCTACATGTCTGTGTGTTCTTCCAAGGTCACAACCAAGTTATCAAATCTTGGGGGAAGACTTCTGAGAATTTTTTCAACAACTCTCTGGTCTTCTTTGTCTTCTCCATGAGATTTCAGTTGGTTTATCAAACCAACAACTCTGGTGTAGAATGAGTCTACAGTCTCTAAATCTTTCATGGATAGAGATTCAAAATATCTTCTCAGAATCTGCAACTTGGAAGTCTTTACCTTGCCCAAGCCTTGATAGGTGGTCTCCAATGTATCCCATGTTTTCTTTGCATTAATTGTTGTTGCTACTCTTAGGAGTATGCTTTCATGCATGGGTTGATGTATGTAGAACATAACATTTCCATCTTTCTTCCTCTATTCCTTCAAGGCATCTTTCTCAGCTTGTGTGAGATTGTTATATGTTGTCATATGTGCTAGTTCTGCATAACCATGCTAGACATCTTGGACTTTGAACAAAGCCTTCATTGTTAGAGACCAATATTCATAATTCTTTCCTGTAAAAATTGGAGTTTGCAATGAAAGAGAAGTGGAAGCCATTTTTAATTTTTAAGTTTCCTTAGAAAATTACTTTTTCACTTTTAAGACAAGAGTTCTTTCCTAAACCTTGCTCTCATACCAATTAGCCAAAATAGAGCAGACTAAACTTGAGTTTACCCCTCAGTATACCAAATTTGGTCCACCTTTAAGACCGTACTCTTTTAACCCACAACTTGTGATTTTTACACTTAGAAAGAACTGAACTAGTTGGAATTTACAAAGTACGTTTTTCTTAGTCTAAAAGACTAGAGAAATTACAAATATTTTTCACGTGTGAGTAAGACCAAGTAAATAACTATTTCATATAAATATACTGAGCTGAAATCAGATACTGATCTGAATCTGCCAGTAATTAATATTTCCAACATTTCAATTATGTGTGATTCGAAATGAAGCAATTATGTATTAATATTTCCAACATTTCAATTATGTCTGATCCTAAAAGCAAGTATGTATTAAATGCATTCATTGAATTCATTTTATGGGCAATTATGTTCTATATTGCATTTCCCAATTTAGTGAAAGCTTTTTCTCTATATAGAGGTATCGATCTCCAGAAACAAGCACCCGCGATCGCCCACGTACAGTTTGGTTGTAAAAATGATAAAAGGATTCGACAAAACATGAAACCCCACTGAAAAACACTCTTCTGTGCTGCTGCACTTGGAAATATTTTTCAAACAAAATGTTAGTTAAAAACTTAAATAACAGAAGAAAAGGATGGGAAGGCACACAAGAATTGAAGACAGTAAATGGCCATTCAAACTAAAGCTGACACGGTGTGAATGCCAAAGAAAGAGAGACGCAGTGGTAAAATCGAACAGGTAGATGAGGAACAAACATAAAACAACACGGTGGCTGTTAAATATTAATAGTAACACAAATTATACAATAGTCATCATAGATTATCAAATTGAACGAGCGTTGAAACAATACGATGCAATGATTTAATAAAATACCTAATATCTAAGTATAATGGAGCTATACAGGCCTATAGGGATAAAATATACGATATCAAGCATGAAAAACTGAAAATACCTAATATCTAGGTATGATGGAGCTATACAGACCTATAGGGATAAAACATATGATATCAAGCATGAAAAACTGCAACGCCTAGGAATGTTTGCAACGCATAGCAACCGCTTCACAAATTTGTACAAATGCAACGACGATGAGCTGCAACAGAATGTGATGGTTAACCATAGTTGACAAGCGATCTGTATGTGGCAGTGGCTTGCCAGTTCTGCGGAATAACGTTATTTGCAGTGAGTGTTCTTCCAGTTGAAAAGGACTGCAAGCGAATAGAGAGCGGAGCTTGTAAAGGGCCGCTATTCAAACACCAATTTGCACCCCATGTCTGTTCCATTCTTTGCCATGTATCAGAGTTTGCCTGCATACAAACATGAAACTACATAAACATGCAGAATCTACTTGATTGATACACACAAGTATAATTGAAGTGATCATCTGTATAATAACATGTCACCTGCTTTAGATCGACTGCTCCAAGATCGCCATCTCCATCTTCGTATTCAATAAGGACCGCGAACCAGAATTTAGTGGCGCCTTCGTTAACGTGGAATGCAATATTCTTACCCGGATATTCGCACGGCACACTATACAGGATCATAACATAACAAAGTCTAAAATGCCTGATCACTGAAAATAAAGCCGTAGAGACATCACAAAGGAATTCAACTCTTCAAATTTCTCAAATCTATTTGATGGCAGAATAGGAGTTGATAATTACCGTTGGAATAAAATAGATAGGATTCCAGCATTAAGCAGATTCGAAGATGTGCCCATGTCGGAAAAGGAAGTACCGCTGAGATCAAAGTGTATTTTGCCGGAACCTGAGCAGATTCCACCAGGACATTCGTCCGTAATCACCACAGTCACCGGCGTTTGAGAACACAAACCATTCTCCGTGCACTTTACCTGCTTACACACAACTTATAACAAAGTGCCGAACTTTACGAATTCCTCAAAGTCGACGTAATGCAATATTAAAGCTAGAAAATATACCTGATAACAAGCTCCGCATCCTTTCCCTCCTTCAAATAAAGCTGGGCTTCCTGCAGCTATTTTTGACAGGAAAGGGGGCTGTTTCACTAGGTTGCCATATCCGCACGCCCCTCCTGTTACAAAGCAATAGTATACTTTGTTCATTAGCACGTTCATACCTTTAATGATTCTTGAATCTCATTATATCATTATACAATTACTATAACAGTTTAAATAATCATCAGCTGATTAAAAAAAAAACTTAACATTGCTCTTACCCTCGCTTCCGTCTCCATTTGGACTTCCATACCATGTAGCAGTGGCTGGCTGCCAATCGCTCCCTACTTCTGCTAACTTATGTTTATTGAGATGGACACCAAGAACGATTTGAGAGCATATCAGCATTATGCAAGCTTTAAGCGCTAGCATATAAGCCAAAGAAAGCATCAACTTCCTCATTTTTGAACCAAAAATAGAAGTCACACAATTAGCTTATGCTCAGCTCAAAGTGACTGGTGCACTGAAGTTAAGAAATTGGAAGAATGGCACAAATTTATAAAAGCTAATTCAGAACTGTAGCGAATCGGTAGTTTGGGGATGTGAATCAACTGTTAACTGTTTGGGGATGTGAATCATATTGATCCATTCTGTCATTCCAATCATTTCTGTATGTGGAACGCAGAAGGCCCACCCGGTTATCCTTTTTTATATTTGAAAGGCATCATGATGTGATCAATGCAGGTATGCCTAACATGAGAAAGATTGAGAGAGATCGTTATATTTGTGGGAGTTGTCTAATGCATGTGTGAGCTTATGATCGTCAAAAGACAAGCAGGAGATAAGAAGATTTGAGAGCGAGAGGAGGCGATAATAGGGAAGTTGGTCGTTGAATTTCAGGCCACAAGAAAGGGATGGCGATGAAAAAAGCTAAAAATGTGTGTAACTAGTGTGGCAACGCACATGGCTACGTTGTTTCAGTGTTGAGCCCGTGTTATAATTTGTATATTTTTCCAGTGACCTTGGCTAGAAAATCAACTGAATCGAAAAGAGGATGGCAACGTGTTTGTCTTTATCATGGAAATGGCGTAGACAGATTTTCCAAACAGACCACAATCCGTTCCATATTGCAGCGAAATGTTCAATGCACTTTCACAATCTTCATTTTTATAAAAGCAGTATAACAGATTCAATAAATCTCATTTCGTAGAATATCGTCAAGAATGGTCCCATATATCACATCCTGTGTCCCGCAATTGAATCGCGTTCACGAAGAGAGCACATGTGTATGTCTTAGTCTAAACCAAAAACTAAAATTAAATAATTACTTTGCTAGTAGCACTTTATCAGTCAGTGAAACATGTTGATGGGAAATCACTTACATAAGTTTGAAGATGAGGATAGTGATCCTCTCGAGTTTAGTGATTTTTTCGAGAAGGGGTGAAGTGGTGTGTTGTTTCATGATGAGATTTTTCTGGTTACACTTCAAGTTATGGGTGATTAGAAGTGGGTGGTGTTTCATGATGGTAACTTATGGGTGAATAGAAGTGGGTGGTGTTTCATGTGGCAAGTTATGGGTGATTAGAAGTAGGTGGTGTTATAGGATGGTGGATGTATTTTAATTTTTTATTACAGTTATAAGTAAAGAGGTTCGTGGTGAAGGTAGATAAGAGTTTAATTAAATTTTATTCAAAATGTATTTAAGTATATAATAAGATGCCACAACCATGAAATGAATTTTTAACATAATTTTAATTTAATAATTATTATAATTCATAACTTATTGGTTTAAGATATGTAAGAATATAATTTTGATTACTATTATTAAGATTTTCCATTTTGTATGATCATAGTATTATATACATATTTTTATTTATATATAAATATGTTGATTTTTCTTTTTTCTCATTAAATAGTAGTTTTTATATTTTAGGTGTTTTAACAAGGTATAATTTATCTTAATAACACACAAAAGACAAGAATAATAGATATATAAATTTTATGAATTTAATATTTGTCAAGTTAAAAATAAATTATAAATAGTAAATAATTATTTATATATGTGTAGGGTGGAGAGATTATTTCTTGAATAAAATAATTGAGTTAAAAAAACATTCATGAGATAATGTAAAAAAAAAATGATACATAGAGGTTAAAAGAGAGTGAAATTCCTATGCATTAAATTTTTTTTACATTCAACATTGTCCAGAATTAATGAATCTAGTAATGAATGAATGAGATGTATATGGTTCCACATGTTGGACATGTGGAATACCAAAATATAATTGCACCAGTAAGAAGTCAATACTTTTCTTAAGGATGAACAAATACATTATCGAGCCCGGGTTTCTTCTTCTTGGAGCAAGACAATAGCAAGAGCAAGATGGATCACACGACTCACTTTCCCCCAAAGCATGAGGTGGGTGGTTTTTATATGATATGATATGAGGCGGGTTATTCCGCTAACCTTCCTGTGTTGCGGGTTATATGATATACCTAGGTGTATGGAATGCCAAAGGGTAAAGGTGGAGTACATAAATCCAATAGAATACCACACTAGAATGCATAGTTACAACTAATTTCATCACTAAGTTTCTCCTGCATTAGCAGAGACCAACGAGATTAAGTCATTATCGTTGGTGCAAGGAGGTGTATGGGGATTCCCGTCAAGGGAAAAGGTCCATGAATGACGTAGATTTATACACCTTGGTTGTTGGAGTGCGAATGCATGATGTCATCCCTCACTTCCTAGCTCACACGAATGGATCAGATTTCCTTTGGGGTCACTTGCCATGGTTTTAATTTTTGAAAAGGGGTTTGATAAAGCCCATGTGAAGTCTTGTACAATGTTTGGACATGTGGTATGGTCATGAAAGGACCATTAAATATTTATTAAAGGTCACCTAAATCAAAGTAAGTGAGATAGGTGGCATAGGAAGAGTCGATTAAGTTGTTGAAAGGAGGGGAAAGGAGAGTAGGAGAGGCCACCTAGATGAACAGAGAGAAGGGAGAAGAATATGGAGTAAGGACATCCGCAAGAAACTACTACCCAAATATGATGCAATGGGAGTGCGCGAGCGGAACAAAACAAGAACGTGCATGCACCTCCTAGATGCGTGCACGCGCTCCCACTTCGGTTGTGGCAAACCTCCATGCTAGATTGCCAGCATGGAAAATCGGAGCGTGCACGAGCCCCTAATGACGCACTTGCATGCCTATGCACGCACGTGCATGTGGACGGGCAAGCGTGTTTTGCGCAATCGCAAACAGGGACGCGCGCACATCCCTGTGTTTAAAAAAATTAGTGAACAATTTGTTTTGTTCACATCCCACTTGGGAGCGCGCAAGAATGCAAAAACGACCCCCAAGGAGACGAAAACGACCCCCGAGGAGCCCAATGGAAGTGTCCAACTTGCCTAAAACGACATGCAGGACGTTGGAGTAAGGTAGAATATGGAATAGGAATGTATTTTTTTTTTAATTTCAATGTTTTTTTATTGTTTTTCAAATAAAATACAAAATTTTAAAAATTTAAAAATCAATTGAAATGGGAAAATTTTGATATTGCAGCTACAAATTACCTAAACACAATGACAAATACCAATGAACCATCCCAAGAAAGGAATGAAACAAACCAATCAGAGGACTCGAACCCCAAATTAAACGAAGAAAACCACGAAGATGAATTACATGAGGATTTAAACCAACTAAGAATTTTGAGTGATGAATTGAAGAACACCAGGGAACCCTCTCGAGTTTCCCTCGCCACATCACTACAAAACATCATAGAATCTATCAACATTGCCCATAGTGAGATAACTAGTTTGAGCGAATATAAGACTCGAATGAGAGAGCATTGTGGCACTGGTATATCCAAAGAGGATATAAAAAACCTGAATATCACAAAATCCTAACTGTGGAGAAAATTTATAGATCCAAGAATAGGATAGCCTCCGGATGTGAGGAAGAGGCGAGTTTGCATGGACTGGTGTAATTACAAGCCATGGAGAGAAAACTGGAGGAAGAGATGGTTCATGGTTTTTTATAAGCCTCCATGCAACAATGTCGAGGTCCCACAATATTTTATCAAGAAACTGTGGGCTGAGTTTGTGTTAGGGTTCCATGTGAACTACTTCAACATCACCGAGTTCCAAGGCGTCGATTTTGGCTCAGCCCAAGATCGACCTCACGCCCACAAAGAACCCACTTAGGGGACCTCTTGCACCTAGGCGAGAGCAAAACCCACTTCCTCAACCCCCTGGGTTAGCTAGCGGGCTAGATGACATCCATGAGTCTGTTAGACATGCCACATTGCACCTTCTCAGGCATACCACATTTGTGGCTATGTCCTCGCAGAGCGAGCAGGACCACCCTGAGAGACACACTTCTGCACAGTCTCCTGGTGGTGGGCTAGGGAGAGCAGCTACAGGTGGTAGCCAGGATGATCCATCTAGCTTGACGGGATAAGTGCCACATCGTTGTTCTCATTGTGGGAATCCATGCTAGGTTCCCACGCATGAGCATGCCATAGAGAGATACCTACACTAGGTTAGTTATTGTTTTATTTAATGTTCAAGTATTTATTATACGTTATGCAATTTCATAATTTATAATAAATTTATCTTAGAATCAGATGTTGATGACTTGACTTTTTTAATGTACAGCTATTCAGTTTTGAGTCTCCAATAGCTGAGTGGGAGGACATTGGTTCCTTCAACCTAGATGGAGCCATGGAAGCTGCAAAGGACATCGCAACACCGTACACACTGGTATTTTTATTTCAGTAATTAAATTTAATGTTAGTAGTTAATATTGTCGTCCAATGTAGCTAATATTTAGTAATTGAATCTAAATATTTTTGTGCAAATGAATAGGTGTCTGCAGGGTTGAGTGACCAGCCATCCCCGTCGGGGATCAGTAGATCCCCTCATGAGCAGGTATCTTGTAATAAAGTATAAATTTAATTTTAGTTTTGATGGCTTATATTTGTATAGTTATGTTTTTTATGTACTAATATACGAGGCCATGAATATGTATGCAGGTCAGAGTACATAGGCATGTCGGTGTCACTATCTCTCCACCGGCTGACTTTTTCCCGCCATATATGCCAGGTGTAGCCCTTGGCATACATGTCCCTTTCCCTGCATCCCTCCCCACCCCATTCCATCCATCCTTTGCCTCCCATCCACCACCACACTTCCATTCAGCTCCCCATTCTTCGTCACAGCTTTTGCTCACCTCCCCTCGCCCCACCCATCCACCACCATACTTCCGTCCAGCTCCCTCATCTTCGTCATAGCCTTCGCTCACTCCCCCTTGCCCCAGGGTGAAATCATGAATCTAGGTGTCTATTCAATGAGAATTATTTTTTCGAATTGATATTTCGTAATATTTCGGCTGAACTAATTTATGTTTTCGGCCGAAAACATAGAACTAAATTTCGGCCGAAAAAATAGTTCGGTCGAAAGTTACTTTTCATGGATACCGTTAACTTTAAAGTTAGAATTTTTTTTTCTAACTTACTAATTTTAAAATTAATGGTATCCATTAAAAGTAACTTTCGGCCAAAATATTTGTTCAACTGAAAACTTGTAAATTTTCAGAAATGGAATTCCATTTCAGTTTTTACTCTTCTTCCAATTTCGGATAGATTGAATCATATCAAATACTTAAAATTTATCTTCACAAATAATACCATTAGTTGCATAATTCAATATACTTTGTATAGATGCTATTTTTTTTGAATTTGGTGTGATCAACTAATTTTATTTATTATATTTCTTAGAAGGTGTGTGGATTGCTTCAAAATTTAATAGAATTCATTGAAATGAAAATTCAACAACTTCTTAAAGAGATGATAAAAAAATTTGGAAAAATCATGGTGCCCAACATTGATGTGTTGTCTTCAAAAGGGTACTTTTAGTTTTTTTTTTGAATTGGAAATTAGGAAAAATATTGTGTCAAACTAAACATGTCAGTTTTATGCTAGTTGTTTAGATTGGTTCACTTCAAAAAATTCTAATAACTATTGCATGCGGCTGTTGGATACAAACTTATAGACAACCTTTAGTACAATCTGTCTAGATCATCCTAACGTATTTTTTTTTAATTAACAATAGTTGAATATTGAATAAACCGGTGTAAAAAAACATGACTATTTATAATAATTTCATTCATTAATAACATACTATCAAACACTTGCAAAAATGACATATCAAATGCTAATAAAAAAAATCTAAAAAATAACTTATAGAAAGCTAACACAATTCTCAACAAGTTTTGTTTTTACTACAAAATGAAATTCTAAATACAAATCTAATTTTTCTTTGCTCGAAGTTGACAAACTTGGAAAAACAACACTGATTTTCTCATACCCCCCCCAAAATAGACACCCAGATTCATGATTTCACCCCCCACCCATCCAACTCCTCCCTTGCAGTTTCCCATGTTTCCACCCTCCCCCCTCCAACCAAATTACACCATCCATCCACATTCACCCATCCCTCCACCCCATCCTAGACCTCATCCCCCTCCCCCATATTCCCCCACCACACTCGTTTCCTCTTCCAGGGTGTCCCGTTCCATTCTACAGCCAGTTGGCGTTTATCTTCATACATCACCACTTTGCCCACTCCAGTCCACTCCCTCTCCCACCATGCCCCTTAGTGTTGTAGCCAACGTCGATGTGGCTACATCCTCTGCTATGCCATCCAGCCTAGCATGAAAGCAGGTTGTCCAGCCCACTGCTCCACCTTCCACCCCTGAGGACCAGTCGATTGCTCCACCTACCAGTCCCCAGGACCAGCGTGTTGTGTTCATAGTGAGATTGATTAGTTTATGAAAATATCGTGCAATATTAACAAAAATTATCATAGGCAGTATATTGTATGAGTTATCTTACTGTTTAAATGCTGTAGGGTGGCATTGCTGAGAGACTTGGGTCAAAAAGGAGGGTAGCCCGCTCACCACTTACGGTCTCGTCTCAGGTGAGCTATTTAAAATTTGAAAATGTAATTTTGATTTTTAAATTGTGTTTTATACTTGTATAATTGGCTGTAGGATTTGACATTTGATTGTTGTCGTTACAGAGCCCAAGGGGAGGTGGTCGAAGCGGCCAGAAGAACCGAGCTTCCTCTAGCTCGAAGAAGAGGAAAATTGATTTTGGAGGTGCACCTGAGAGCTCTGAGGGTGGGAGGGAGGATTGAGAGACCCTCCTATGTATAGTAGCCATGATGTGGCATAAGTTGGCATGAGTTGCCATATTTTGTATAGGGCACAAGTTTCCATATTTTGTATATGGCATGAGTTGCCATTGTATAGACATTGGGAACGATGTTCCCTTTTTCACTACTTTTGTATATGATTGGAAATTTTTGTATATTAATATATCATTTTGTACTTATTTATATTACTTTTCCTTTTATTACAAATTTGCATACATTATGTTGAATGCAGTAGTAGTTTATAGTTGATGCGCTTGCAATACTTATTGTTGATGAAACAAGAAAGTATGTATGTTCATAATAAAATGCATAAAAAATTTAACACTATTGTTTAGTTAACAAAAAAATACACAAATGTATAAATGTGTACAATAACAATGATAATTGAACTCTAACTCCTATAGAACCCTAACTCATATTGAACCAACATACTAACACCTACAATCTTATTCATTGTCCAAATTGTGATAGAAAGCACTTGTTTTCCTTTGGTATTTACATAGTAATTATTGTCTCATTTTGCAAGCTAGAAATTGATATTGGAATGATCTTCTCTTACCATTTGATTGAATGGAAATTTCATAGTATTGATGAGTTGAGAATCATATTGAACATGACTGTGGTTGGCTTGCATTTGTTACATCTACCTCGAAAACATTGATTTTGATAAATTTGACAATTCATATCATTTGAAGACGAAGTTGAAACTACTTACTCTCATTGAATACATACATATTTGTTATGCCATTGTTGAGCACTTGCAATTTTAATGATTTAAGGGTTAGCATGCATAACCTAGGGTTTAGAATCAACGAGGAAACCCTAACCCTAACTGAAGTTTAAAGGTTACCATGCATAACCTGGGATTTATAAGCAATGAGAAAACCCTGACCCAAATGGTGTTTTGGGGTTAGCATGCATAACCTAGGGTTTAGAATCAATGATGAAACCCTAAACCTGGGAGGGAAACCCTAACACCAACCCTACCTAACCATATCTTATGGCCTCTTATAAAGTACATTTTTGTTTGTATATGAGCATGCCTAGGATTGTAGTCATATGTCACATATTCTTTACAGACTAATAAAATGAAATACTTCAAAGCTTAAGCATGGATTACTTCACATAAGCCAGGGTCAGAGCTTCATGAGCACTCCTTTTATAAACCATAGTGAAATAAGTAAAACATAGCTCATCTTCATCTTACATGTGTTTTGGATTTGCCTTGTCCATATCAATATGATTTCTACTCCATTTTCTAACCTTTACTAACCCCAGAATTGTCTATCAAACTAGACTATAATACTACCTATTAGGCAGCCATAAGACACACCTAAACCATTCTATTCTAGACTAACCCTTTCTAAAACCCTTTCCCTAGAATCCTACCTTTCCCTTTCTCTAAAGCAAGGATTATTCCTTTCATTTACACACTACTTAGAACCCCACGACTCTCCCTATATCTTTGACTGTAATATCCATTTTGGACAGCCCTAGAACACCACTAACTCATCCTGAGCTACCCTAACTTATTCAATGTAATATCCTATTTAGGGAATCCCTAATAGCCTTCTTACCCACCTATCATAGCCTAAGGTCACTTCCTTTACTTCCTATCTTACCCACTCACTAACGCCTCACCTCAAATTTGTCCATAACCCAATTTAAAGTGGCACAAAGAAACCCTAAAGGGATTGTATATAAACAATCATTCCTAACCATACTTAAACAAATTTGACATTTGTATATAAACATCCATAACTTCGAAAAATACTAGAAAAGGCCTTGAATTGCTTATTCAATGTAATATTCAATGTAATATCCTATTTAGGGAATCCCTAATAGCCTTCTTACCCACCTATCATAGCCTAAGGTCACTTCCTTTACTTCCTATCTTACCCACTCACTAACGCCTCACCTCAAATTTGTCCATAACCCAATTTAAAGTGGCACAAAGAAACCCTAAAGGGATTGTATATAAACAATCATTCCTAACCATACTTAAACAAATTTGACATTTGTATATAAACATCCATAACTTCGAAAAATACTAGAAAAGGCCTTGAATTGCTTTCAAGTCATTGTGTCATCAAAATCCAAGTGAATATACTTCTTATCATTCCTACCTAAGCGGAAATTACATCTTGGACTGTCATAAGACATTTTACTTGACTGAAAATTACATCTTGGACTGTCATAAGACATTTTACTTGACTGGAAATTTGATTTGGTTTAAGAGTCCCATTGGCTTTGAAACTTGGCACTTATAAAATTGTTTATCACGGATGTTTACTTAAAAAGATTGTACCTTTGTCTTGACAAGCTAAAAAGTGAAATATAGGACTGTCATAATGCTAAATGCTTGGCTGGAGATACTTTTGTTTTGACAGTACCTTTCACTAATTCAAAGTTCCATTTCAACTCTTGTTTATCATTAGTACTTGCATTTGGGATTGTACACTCATTTTGGCAAGATGGAAATTAGTGTTTTGGACTATCATAATCATTTTGACTTGGATGGAAGTCATTCTTAGTTTGACAGTCCTATATTCATGAAAAGTGGATTGATTGGGGTCTATGTCAATGTATGTCGGTTGAAAAAGAGGTTAAATTTGTATGATATGATGATGGCATCTCATCGACACCACTAACATGCTTCAACCACATGCATAATTGAAATGAAAACATCCCATAAAAATTGTTCTTCCTTGGCAAATAAAAAATGAAACAAGTTCATGAATATGTGTCTTCTATAACGATCTACTGAGCACTTTCAAGTTTAACAATCTATTGTACTTGTTGCAATTTTAACGATTTAAGGGTTAGCATGCATAACCTAGGGTTTAGAATAAACGCGAAAACCCTAACCCTAACTGAAGTTTAAAGGTTAGCATGCATAACCTAGGATTTATAATCAATGAGGAAACCCTGACAAGTAATATCCTATTTAGGGCAGCCCTAATAGCCTTCTTACCCACCTATCATAGCCTAAGGTCACTTTGTTTCCTTCCTATATTACCCACTCACTTCCTATCTTGTCATCCCTATTGATCCTTCATTTGTTAGCGACATGTTCTCTTTGGGTGTACAATCATGGTTTGAAGGGTCATTTTGGCTAGCAAGTTCTTTTTATTTCAAAGGATTTTCCTTAGTCATCATCTTGATGGCCTACACAAGTGCATGATGACCTATCCAAATTTTTTCACTTAGGATATCTAATGAAATAAACACCATTAAAGTTTATTTAACAAATTCAACCCAAAATTATCTCAAATTTGCATGCATAACCAATGCTACAATCTACCCAATCATAAAGATACTATAAGCTAAAATTCAAATCTCCAAGTACACAATATTTGGACAACTGAAACAGTTCTTATGTATATGTATATGTATGATATGTATGTATCTATATTTCGAAACCATAAGCGAATCGAGCCCCAAACTATCATTGTTTTCATTAAGGTATCCACACTATAATTGTTTTCCTTTTTAGGGTTTATAAACCCTAATCATCTTTCATCATAGAAGCACATGGCATTTCAGGAAATTCTAGCACCAGTTTCGACGTCAACATGTCTATCCTAGGATTATTCCTAAAACCATAGTTCTTTGACTATTGCATCAACACAAGCACCAAGACCTCCATGGAAAATCAACTAAACTTAAAAAAATATTCTTCTAAGTAAGGAATCAAAAGAAGCTCGAGAATTATCAAGTTAAGTTTTCCATGGTCTTTCCCTAACCTCCATGTATACACAAGAATAAGACTGCAATATCACCAAAGACATTAGCTCTTTTCTTTGTATCTTCTACAGGGTTGGAACCCTAATTCTACCTCCTTTTCCTTCACAACAAGAGCTATAGATTCTGTAAGACAACCATCAATTCCTCTAGTATTATATCTCTTTATCCAAGGTTTACTTACATATATAAACCCTAGTGTCTTCATGCATATCCAAGTTTCCTCATGTAATGTGTTCCTCCTCTAGTTGTGTACCACATCTTCTTGTTCCCAATGCTCCTTAACATATGTGTCAGAGGTGGTTACAATGCTCCAATGCTTATCCTCAATATGTGTGCCAAGGTGGTAACTATGCTCATTTGCTTCTCCTCAACATGTGTGTGAAGGTGGTCACTATGGTCCAATATTTCACTTATCTTCATCCTAATATCACAAGGAAAGCCCAAAAAAAACCCTATTCCAAGTGTATGTTAACACCATGAAGATACATCCCTTAGGGCACTATTTCCAAGAATATAACATATCCAGAACCTCTTATTACAACAAATTACAACATCAATAAATCTACTGAGAAAAACCCTAGTTTACAAAACCGATACACAATGAAGTCATTGGGCCATGTAAACGCGGTGGAGAGGGCCCACTAGAGGTAATGGCATGCCAAGAGACCAACAGAGTCGGTGTCTCGTCGATCCGACGTCTGGTTTTTGAGTTATGTTGAGTTGGAAGTCGCATGAAAATGTCGTTCAGGGACGCTTGGTCACTCTCGATCCGGGAGAGAAAAGAAAATGGAGCAGCAAGATTGCATGATGTTTGCTCTGACAGGTGTGTATGGCCAATGCTGATATGGGACCACCAAGACTGGAACGGTTAATGTTTTTGCAGAGTTGACCCACCAATGCGAGAGTTGCATTGAAGGAAACTGAGCAAAACCCTAGTTTACAAAACTGATGCACATTGAAGTTACTAGGCCATGCAAACATAGTGGAGAGGGCCCACTAGAGGTAATGGCATGCCAAGAGACCAACGAAGTCGATGGCTCATCGATCTGACCTCCGGTTGCCGAGTTATGTCGAGTTGGAAGTCGCATGAAAATGTCATTCAGGGACACTTGGTCACTCTCGGTTCGGGAGAAAAAAACCAAACGGAGCAGAAAGATTGCATGTCGTTGGCTCCGATGGGGTGTATGGTTAATGCCAATATGGTAACACCACCAAGATTGGCATGGTGGAGGGTTTTGCAGAGTTGACCCACCAATGCAAGAGTTGCATTGAAGGAAACTAAGAAAAACCCTAGTTTATGAAATTGATGCACATTGAAGTCACTAGGCCATGCAAACACGGTGGAGAGGGCCCACTAGAGGTAATGGAATGCCAGGAGACCAACGAAGTCAAAGGCTTGTCGATCCGACTTCCAGTTTTTGAGTTATGTCGAGTTGGAAGTCACATGAAAATGTCGTTCAGGGACACTTGGTCAGTTCGGTCTAGGAGCAAAAAACCAAACAGAGCAGCAAGATTGCATGTCGTTGGATCTAACATGTGTGTATGGCCAATTCCAATATGGGAACACCACCAAGACTGGCATGGTGGAGGGTTTTGCAGAGATGACCGACGAATGTGAGAGTTGCATTGAAGGAAACAGAGCAAAACCCTAGTTTATGAAACCGATGCACATGGAAATCACTGGGGCATGCAAATGCAATGGAGAGGGACCAATAGAGGTAATGGCATACCAGGAGACCAATGGAGTTGACGGATCATCGATTCGACCTCCATTTGTCGAGTTATGTCGAGTTGGAAATTGCATGAAAATGTCATTCAGGGACACTTGGTCACTCTCGATCCAGGAGCGAAAAACCAAACGGAGTAGCAAGATTGCATGATGTTGGCTCTAATAGGTGTGTATGTCCAATTCTGATATGGGAACACCCCCAATACTAACATAGTGGAGGGTTTTGCAGAGTAGAACCACCAATGCGAGAGTTGCATTGAAGGAAATTGAGCAAAAAATTTACAAAACCGATGCACATTGAAGTCACTGGGCCATGCAAACGTGGTGGAGAGGGCCCACTAGAGGTAATGGCATGCAAGGAGACCAATATAGTTGATAGCTCATCAATCCAACCTCCACTTTACGAGTTATGTCAAGTTGGAAGTCACATGAAAATGTTGTTCATGGACACTTGGTCACTCATGGTCCGAGAGTGAAAAACCAAAGGGAGCAGCAAGATTGCATGATGTTTGCTTAGATAGGTGTGTATGGCCAGTGCCGATATGGGAACACCACCAAGACTAGCATGGTGAATGGTTTTGCAGAGTTGACCGACCAATGTGAGAGTTGCATTGAAGGAAAATGAGAAAAACTCTAGTTTATGAAATCGATGCACATTGAAGTCACTGGGCCATACAAATGTAGTGGAGAGGGCCCAATAGAGGAAATGGCATGCCAAGAGACCAACGGAGTCAACAGCTTGTCTATCCAACCTCTGTTTTTTGAGTTATGTTGAGTTGGAAGTCGCATGAAAATGTCGTTCAGGGACACTTAGTCACTCTCGGTCTGGGTTGATAGGGTAATTGTTGGGCATGGTGAGAGCATGATTAAAAGGTTGAAGAAGGACTTGGGAATTCAATTTCAAATGAAGGATTTGGGTCCAACACAACAAATATTGGGCGTGATGATTATACGTGACATAAGGAACAAAAAATTGTCATACTACTCAGGTGTCATACTCCATAGTGAGCAAGTCCAACTCTGATATCTCTTTAATGTGATTTTCTTTCCATCGATGTGGAAGGAAGTATACTATCTCATATATCTACCTCCACCTATGTCCCGATTGGAACACTTAAAATGCAAGCAAGCAAGGAACTATATTTCTTCAAAAAAATATAGAAGAAATGTTACTTGGAAAGACATAATCCGAGTGGTCCCAGAAGACTTAAGATGGGTGTATTTAGCTATGGTATATGATAGAAACTGTATCTCTTAAACATGAACAACTCTTTGACCTTTCTATGTGTTATACCTTCTTCTTTCACATTCAATTCTAATTATTGACTCAAATAGAAGAAGGATAAAAACTTACTAGAATAGGAATTAAAATTTAGAGATGAAAGCATAATGCACAAGTCAAATACCATTTTGCAATATTCGAGCAATTATTTTTTTATTAGTATCCCGATGCAACACATATTGGAGAGAAAGTTGCAAATATTTTGGTTTACTAGGTAGGACATGTAGAGAACAATATAAAGTGTGGAGTTAGAAAACTCGTGAAGGACATGATGTTGGCTTCCTAACAATATTTCGTCCCTACAATTTTGGAAAAACTTTAAAGCTACAAAAATTCAATACAAGCCTAATGGAAGACCATAAAAATAAGCATGTTTCAGTTATCTACAATAATATCTCACTTTTGACCAACATTTTTATTACTCACATGCTTAAGCCTCTTGCACCACTCGCCATAGAACATTGACCGGGGATCTGATGAACGGACCGTCGGTTTCATTGGGATCGTGGCATGCGATTATGGCCAGGGTGGCCTCCCACCCGACTCCGCATGACCCGGGCATGCCTCCAGGCCATATTTTGAAAACTAGGGTTTCACCCAAGTGGAGTGTAAGTGCAATTACCCAATCTCATTCAATTTAGTGATATGGATCCTCTCTGTTGCTAATTTCCTCCATCAATATCTCGTGCTATGAATGAGGCAAGAAGTAATGTACCTTGGTTGAGTTCTTGGTTGACATTGTTTATACATGGATGTTCATGCCAAAAATCAAGTTTGTGAAGTGATAGACCATAGAACCTAGTCTGTAATCCACGAATACATGCTCACTAGTTCTTCTTGATTTCCCATCTAGTGTAAGATATTCACCCTCAACCACCATTGAGCCAATAGGAAATTCATTTCCTTCATCATCAATAAATGATCCGTTCAGGATTTTCTTACCTTGAATGCATCGTCCCAACCAATAATCCGTGCCCCATTCATTATCTTTTGGGGAAACAACTGCATATATGTGTCCTAGTTGTACAAGATTTGAGATATCGTCGTATTCTGTCGAAATCGCTGACCCACCCTCCTCTAAGTAGGTTGTTTCACCAACTACACGTGGGTCTACTACAAGTGACACACGATCCCAATCATCAACCCAATCCATGCATTCGCTTTCATCCCATTCACCAATGCTACAAGGGCTGCAAAAGCAAGCAAGTTTTAGTGTCCATATTTCAAATAGGGGGTTGTTTGAGCTACAAACCGAATGAAATCCATGTGTTCCTTGTACTTTGTTGTAACTATAGGAACATGATTGATCTATGTCAACCACATGCCAAAAATTCCTGATTGGCCTTCCTACCCCTGTTGATGTATGTTGCACTTTAGTTTGGTCTTCCATTGTTACATAGAACCATTGAACTATGGATTATGCATCTTAGATAAGGGGGGGTTCTGGTAAACCTCATCTCCTCCCTTCATAGTGCGGTATTGATGCATGCACCGACCCGTCATGCTCACCTTTGTCATTCATGGTCTCAAAGTAGTTCCATATATGCGGCACATTATAAGTCTTATGTAACATACTCATCCATTGGAAGAGTCAGGCATTTTTGAACTGGACCGCACAACCATCTGACCATATCCAATGTTGATCCATTTGTATATCTCCCGCCTTTAGCTGATCATAGAAAAATAAAAAATAGTGTTGCACATAATGCAGATCATGGCATCTGTCATCACTTATGTAAAAGTTTGTCTCCTTCTGTATCATCCTGTTGTTAATGCTTTTCTCAGGGCCATGCCTGTACGTAATATGTACCATGATGTTGAGTTGGTCAGAATGATAGTATTGACTCTCAATTTCATTTTGTGGCTAAAGGGTGTAGTTTTATGCAAAATCCACAATTGACAATATGGTCCCAATGGGAAAGTTGTCCCTACATTTTATGTACTACTCATCTTGCCATCACGCTACATGCGCATGTTGAACATACTGCTCAGTTTTATTATAGAACTCCATAAAAAAATCACATACCCATACCTGCTTCCATGAAAATAAGGGTCATATTAGAATGTGACCTTTAAATAATGTATATGTAGAAACTGAACATGTAAGAGGAGAAACATGCAATAATCATTTGCACCTGTGACTTCACCAATGCAATATTTTTACTTTCCTTTGCACTATCTGATTGATAGGTTACATACTTGAAGCTCTATATCTCCATGCTCATATTGCCAAATTGATGCTCATCACTTCCATGAATGAAACGGTTCAAAAGAGAAAACCCACTACACCTGGAACAATTCCCATATAGACATGATTTTCCATAGTCTTTTTTTATTTCATGCCTTGGACACATGATGCCGATGATAAAATATCTCGATGCATTTGGTGGTATTACAGATTCATTGCAACCCTGCTCAAGGTTAGTATGCAAATCAAAAAATATATGTTTATACTTGTCATAAAAATATTCATATTCTACATGGTATCTACAACAACATGTGTTTCGATCAATTCATATACGAACGTACCATGGTTTACATTTCTCAAAGGACCTTTGGCCCAGGTTCAATTGTGTGTGCTCATTCCTAAATCTCTCATAGAGTTCAGTCTATGTTGTGTCAAGGATGTGTTTGACGTGGGGTTCACGTTCAGTAGAACCTTTTCTCATATTTAGCACATCTATTTTATTAGATGAAGGTCTAGTATGATAATGCCAGAAATTTTGTACTAAGTCCTTAACAACATCAATTAGCTTCATATCTCGACAAGGCAACCTGCCGACAAAATCCCAACAATCTTTTCCACCTGGAGTCTGCATATTTTCTCTTATAACAGAGTACTTCAAAACAGTTTTTCTATTAAATTTAAGTATCTAAGAAGTGTGTGAAAGGAGGCGATGTTGCCGTGTGGACTTGCTTATAACTGATTCTGATAACACACAACAAGCCACACAAATATATTTAGTATGGGTCATCTTCCCAATCGTATTAAAAGCATATTGGAGATTTATAACAATATGATTGTTAGCCTTTGAACTTCTAACCATATTTATGCCCAAAATTCTCTTAACAACAACTAAACAATTTGACTTTAACAAACATAGTAATAATTGACATTTACGTGAATCGCCTTTGGATTCAAAATATTCCTTCATTAATTTGCTACATTTCCAATCGATAGTGCATTTGGGAAACTTACCTTCATGGCCTGACAGACAACTTTCATCCACATGGTTACGTCTAGGAGTCCTTTTTATTGTCGTAGACAATCTAGGCAGGGAAGGTGGAAATGAGCTATGGATCCTAGGGCTTCTTTGTTGTGGTGCTTCATTCACATGTCGGTCCATATTGGGAGTGTGCTCGACATGGTTGTGGTCTTCTTGGTGAGATTGAAAATTAATCATTGCTTCTAGGTCCAACGCTTCATACTCGGCATCTCTCAATATACCTATGTCTTTAAGAGCTTCAACATGGCTTGTTGATGGATTGTTGGTTGGAGACTGTGTTGATATTCGAACTTGAGTTGGGTCTGTTGGACACAACCGATTCACCCGTGGTTCTGAAGTAGAGGTTGTTATGTCATCAACTTTGTTAGGTTCAGTCGCAGTATCAGTGGAAATGTCTGGACCATGTCTCACTCTCTCCATTGCCAACCTAGCCTTTTCTCTTACCTCATTTTCCTTTTCAATGGGCATATTCCTTCTAGTTTTTCTTGCTCTGTTACATGGGTTTCCCGTATCCAAAAGTTTCTTTATCAAAACTATGAGGCCTACCCCTACATAAGAAGAAACAAATAAGTTATTAGTTCCATTATACAAGAAACATGACGCGTTCCAACACAATTAACTAAATTACAGATATGTTAGTATGGAATTTATTGGCATTGATAGATAAACATTGATTAAAGATTTCTCTTTATGTTTGAACCAAAGTTTCATTTCTATACTCTATTTGAGTCAAGTTTGCAGGTATTACAGCTATAGGATTATGAATTCCTTTGTGTTCAAAAAGTATTGGAAGTCAAAAGAAGATGAGTGAAATATTCTTCATTTCCAACACCTTCGGACGAGATGACATTACACATAATATGCCACATTAGTTGTGAGGGAAGACACAAGTTGGTGTTTGGATGTCTTGGGAATAAATTGAATAAATTACACTCATTAATTTACAAGTTAACTATTAAGAGGACAAATTGACTAATTACACAATGAGGAGGTTGCAAATCGCTTGAAAAAAGGAGAAATCATTAAGGTAGAGGCATCCCTGTCAAGCTCAAAGGTGTGTTATGACAAATCTAGCATGAAGAGGAGAGCATGGATACGTTGGTGAACTGTTCAATATGGACTCTCTCCCATGAATGCTTCCAAGGTTTTCATACAAATTGAAGAGTCTCAATAGAGAACCTCATCTATGCCATCCTTGTGGGAAATAAAAATATATTCATGTGCAAATGATTATTGGTCTACATTCCATACTTCAATATGGACAACTTGGTGAACTATTCAATATGGACCCTCTCCCATGATTACTTCAAATATTTGTTTTTAAATTGAAGAGTCTCAAGAGATAACTTCATCTATGCCATCATTGTGTGAAATAAAAATATATTCATGTGCAAATGTAAATTAGTTAACATTGCATACTTCATCTTGTATGGAGAATATGAGATTTGCTTAGATGTGAAGTTGGGATTTGGTCTTGTGAAATTGAATGTTGTCTATGAGAGAGATATTTTTGTAGGCATATCATAAAACATAAATCAATGAAATGATTAGCTAATGAATTAAAACAATTATTTACAATTCACCATACCTATTCAAAATGATCTCTTCTTGCAATGAAAACTATAGTTTGAATCTTTCCACTAACTTTAGAGACCACTGAATATGTTTGCTAGATTCCAAGATTGAACTTCTATCCAATAGATCAAAGACTGGTGATAGAGTGTGAGCCAAATTTCAGAGTTTAGGAGCACAAAATGCGTGAAAAACTATAGAAAACCCGTGAAAATTGGTAGCAATCCTAGGAATCCAGATCTTTGTTTTTTTAACTAGTAATAGGTGCACGGATGCGTATTTGAGCACGTCCACATGAATTTACGCACAAACACAATTAGACGTGCGTGCTTCTACCTAACATTTAGATCATTTACTCACTAATGTTTATCTCATTTAATGACTAACGTTCTTCAACAACGACTTTGTATTCACACATGTTCAAGTATTTTTACAATATAGTCTTCACCACTAATTTCATCCTTATCATCATCATCATAGTCATGGTCATCATCATCATTCCATTGAAAATGCTTGAAAATAAAATCAAAGAAAAGTTTCAAATAAGCCTATCATCATCATCATTGTTCCTCAACATCGTTATCATCATCATCATCATTGTCATCATCGTCATCGTCATCGTCATCCTCATCCTCATCATCATAATCATCATCATAGTCATCCTCCTCCTCTTCCTCCTCCTCCTCATCATCATCCTCATCATCATCATCATTGTTCATCATCATTGTCATGGTCATCATCATCATTCCTTTGAAAATGCTTGAAAATAAAATCAAAGAAAATTTTCAACTAAACCTATCATCATCATCGTCATCCTCATTCTCATCATCATCCTCATCGTCATCATCATCATCACCATCATTTTTCATCATCATTTTCATCGTCATCATCATCATCATCATCATCACCACCATCATCATCATCACCATCATCCTCATCCTCACCATCATAGTCATCGTCCTCATCATCATCATTGTCATCATCCTAATCATCATCATCACCAACATTGTTCATCGTCATCGTCCTCATCATCATCCTCACCATCCTCATCCTCATTATCTTTTTCATCATCATCCTCATCGTCATCATCATCATCATCATAGTCATCCTCCTCCTCCTCCTCCTCCTCATCATAATCATCATCCTCATCATCATCATTGTCATCATCATTATCATCACCATCATAGTCATCATCATCCTCGTCATCGTAATCATCATCGTAATCATCATCATAATCATCGTCATCATAGTCATACTACTTGTGATCATCATCATCATCATCATTGTCATCATCATTGTCATCATCATCATCGTCATCATCGTCGTCATCGTCATCCTCATCATCGTCGTCACCATAATTGTTCATCGTCATAGTCATCATCATCCTCATCATCATCATCATCGTCGTCATCAACATCATCATCCTCATCATTGTAATCATCATCATCATCATAATCATCGTCATCATAGTCATAGTCATTGTGATCATCATCATCATAATCCTCCTCATCATCATCATAATCATCACCATCATTGTTCATCATCATCATCATCATCATCATTGTCATCATCATCATCATCATCATAATCATCATCATCATCATCATCATCATAATCATCATCATCATCCTCATCATCATCATCATAGTCATCATCCTCATCGCCATCATTGTCATCCTCCTCCTCCTCCTCATCATCATTTTTCATCATCATCATTCCATTGCAAATGCTTGAAAATAAAATCAAAGCAAAGTTTCAACTAACCTATCATCATCATCATCATCATCATCATTGTTCCTCATCATCATCGCCGTCATCATCATCCTCATCCTTATCCTTATCATCATTGTCATAATCATCATCAGGGATAATTTTAGGGGCGAATTTTAGCCGAGTGGGCTATTTTTCCATGTTTTTCTCCTGAAAAAGATTCACCATTTTGCAGTTTTTGAAGCCCTGTTTTGCCCAATTTTGATGGGGTAAATTTTTTTCACCCAAAAAATCACCAAATTATTATATAAATGATATAAAATCCTTGGAAATTAAAATATTTTTTGAAAAATATCGCCAATAATTTTATAGTTGGCGTTTTAAGGATTGGTAATATTCGCCAACATTTATACACTTTTAAATAAGTATGGTTCCTTAAAATCATTCCTGATCATCATCATCATCACCATCATTGTTCATCCTCATTGTCATCATCATTATCATCATCATCCTCATCCTCATCATCATCATCATAGTCATCATCCTCATCATCATCATTGTCATCATCATCACCAACATTGTTCATCATCGTCATCATCATTTTCATCACCATCCTCATCCTCATCCTCATCCTCATCATCCTCATCCTCATCCTCATCCTCATCATCCTCATCCTCATCATCACCATCATTGTTCATCATCATCATCATCGTCGTCGTCGTCGTCATCAGCAGCAGCAACATCATAGTCATCATCCTCATCATCATCATTGTCAACATCCTCCTAATCATCATCATTCCATTGCAAATGCTTGAAAATAAAATCAAAGCAAAGTTTCAACTAAACATATCATCATCATCATCATTGTTCCTCATCATCCTCCTCCTCCTCATCCTCAGCATCATCATCATCCTCGTCCTCATCCTCAACATCATCATCGTCATCATCATCATGATCATCATCGTTGTTCATCATCATTGTCATCGTCATCCTCATCATAGTCATCATCCTCATCATCATCATTGAAATAATCCTTATCATCATCATCACCATTATCATCATCATCATCATCATCATTGTTCCACATCATCGTCAGCATCGTCATCATCCTCCTCCTCCTCATCATCATCACCATCATTTTCATCATCATAGTCATCCTCATCCTCATCCTCATCCTCATCATCATCAACATTATCATCATCATCATCATCATAATCACCGTCATCATATCCATAGTCATCGTGATCATCATCCTAATCATCATCACCATCATTGTTCATCATCATAGTCATCATCATCCTCCTCATAATCATCATCGTCGTCATCAACATCATCATCCTCATCATCGTAATCATCATCATCATCATCATCATCATCGTAGTCATCATAATCATCGTCATCATAGTGATATTCATCGTTATCCTCCTCCTCATCATCATCACCACTGTCAATGTTCATCATCATCCTCATCGTCATCCTCATCGTCATCATCATCATCATCATCATTGTCATCATCCTCCTCCTCCTCCTCATCATCATTCCATTGCAAATGCTTGAAAATAAAATCAAAGCAAAGTTTCAACTAAACCTATCCTCATCATCATCATCATATTCATCATCCTCATCATCATCATTGTCATCATCCTCCTCACCATCATCATCATTGTTCATCATCATTGTCATGGTCATCATCATCATTCCATTGAAAATGCTTGAAAATAAAATCAAAGCAAAGTTTCAACTTAACTTATCATCATCATCATCATCGTCGTCGTCGTCATCATCATCACCATCGTCATGGTCATCATCATCATCATAATCATCATTAAATCATCGTCATCATCGTCATCATCCTCATCATCATCATTGTCATCATCCTCATCATCATCATTACCATCATTGTTCATCAGCATTGTCATCATCACCATCATCATCGTCATCATCACCATCATTGTTCATCACCATCATCATCGCCATCATCGTCATCATCATCATCATCATTTATAGTCATCATCCTCATTGTCATCATCCTGCTCCTCCTCATCATCATTCCATTGTAAATGCTTGAAAATTAAATCAAAACAAAGTTTTTACTTCACAAATGTGCGCACGTGTCTTTAATGCATGCGCATAAAGTAGCGCGGTTGCACTTCTAGTGTGCGCGTGTTATGTTTTAAACTACACGCATGCCTGATTTAAATTTAGAATTTTGGTGGGCACCTTTTTTCCAACCTACATGGTGGTTGACTTGGCTGCTTTGGTTTTAGGTTTGGGTTGCCAAACCAAGTAGTTTGGACTGTCTTATGACATAAAACATGTTTTTAACCACTTCTCCTATTTCGTGCATGATTTTGCATATGCCATGCTTGTCCATTGCTAATGAAAATTCACACACTTGTGTGGCTCTGTCTGTAGATTCTGAATATGTAATTTTTATTTAAATCTGTTATTTTTTTCTATTTTTTATTTAATTTTAAATGGACTAACGTTAATCTAACACAAAAGATGGGCTATTTGCTTCGGCTATAACTTTTGATTGGCTCACCTATTTAGAAAACGGAAAAGAACCCGCACAAGAAGACACAAAGACGTACACCCTAAAAACCAATATCATTCATTGACTATGTTAAGACCAACAGTGTGGTGGACCAATGCTCCACCTTGTCATTTTAGGGCGTCACTGACTTCCTTAATTTGAAAAAAAAAATATAACATAAATAAATATGGAAAAATAACGCTGCACTAGACACGCCTGTTATCTACAACTCTATATAGTTTTTTTCGGAAAATTCCACCATTTACATACCAAACGAGTTGACCAACGGAAACATATTCATTATTTTTTTTGGAAAAAAATAACATACCAGCCTTAGAAGAACCTCATTTTTTGGGGATTTATACTTAGTTTCCATAAATAAAAGTTATATATTCTGGAAGGTAATCCGATTGTCCACATTTCCTATTCTTACGCCATATTCCAAAAAGTTGTGTAGGTATCTCTAATATTGCTTTTTGACGTTTAGATTTATGTTTTTCCAGAAGTCCATTACAAAGAACACATCATAAACGACTAGCATTAGCTTGCATCAACTCGTAATATAGCACAAGAAGGATGCATGACTGAGAAAGGAAACCCAACTGAGGAGTAGAGGAAAGGAGAGGGGAAATAAGATAAGAGGAGATGGTTTCATAGGACAAGCAAAAGTGAGAAAGGGGAAGGAAAAAAAGGGGAGCTAAAAGAGGAAGGAAGCCAATGGTGGAGGGTGGAGAAGCCAAGTAAAATATTGGAGAACAAGGAAGCTAAAGAAAGATGTAGCAGTCTAAGGTAAACTATTTGTGTAAAGAAATTTAGAAATTTTCTATGTAAATCTTTGTTGAGACTTGAACCAACAAGCTAAAGTTTAATGAGGGACTAAGGGGACTCTTGGACCATTTGAAATTTCTAAGAAATAAGAATCCATTTGAGGCCATTTATGTAAACGTTCTGAGGATTAGTAGTATGCTAATTAGCCTAGAATTTGAATTCAAGTTCTTGTGTTCTTATGTCTGATGGTTAAATAAACTTCTGTGTGTTGTCATTTTAAAGTCTGGTGTTATTAAGGAGAGGCTTATAAAATTTCAGACCCTATTATGTTCCTCTTATGTTCTGTTAGTGGTTGTGTGTAATAGAGGTAGAAGTAGTACATACAGAGGATCGTCACAATGCCAGTCTGCACCAAGTTGGTGATTAGGGGAAATCCTGGAGAAAATAATAAAATAATATTAGAGAGAGAGAGAGAGAGAGAGTAAAAACTACTTTTTTGGATAACATTTTCAATTTATCTTCGTTTATGTTTACTCAAATTTGTAGTGGGAGAACTTGTTGGATGCAGAATTAAATTATGCATCCAACAAGAACCCAACCTACATACTTTTAACAACATCCACATCATGAAAAACTAAAAAATATATTAAAAAATGTATTTCTAGTGAGAGATAAATGTTTTTTAATGTATTTTCAGTTTTTCATGATATAGATGTTGTTAAAAGTATGCAGGTTGGGTACTCATTCAATGTAGAATTTAATTCCACATCCAACAAGTGCTCTCACTTGAAATTTGAGTAAATCTACAAGGAGATAAGTTGAAAATACAATTCAAAAAAGTAGTTTTTGTTTTTCCCCTCCATTTTTTATATGCACCTCTTTTGAATTTTAAATCATTTTGATTGGCTAAAACAAGACGACATGGAATTTCAATTAGGGTTGGGTGGACCATTTTCGTCCAAATTTCCCCTAATGATTAGAGCAAGAGTATCTTGTAGAGTAGTTTGAATCCTACTAAAGAAGTGAAGGTTGCAGCTCTACAACTAAGGTTATGGGAAGAGTTGCAAGGTAATAATGAAGAACAACTCCATATTCTATTGGGTAGATGATGTTGAATGGTTTTGGGAAGCTCCAACAGTGAGGTTGGGTAGAGTTTTCCAGTGGATAAGAAACACACCCAATTGAGGTTTTGAATATTAGATGGTGGTTAAAATTCTGTTGATGTTATGATAGCTCCAACAACAAGGTTGGGTAGAGATATAAAATCTAAGAAGATGTTGCATAAGGAGGAGGTGCAAAGATGGGTTACAAGAGTCATGTGAAGATTAGAAGTGTGAGTAGAAGGAATTCACACAAGGTATTGGCCTCATCAAAATTGTGTGAGGAGATAAGAAGAGTTGTGGTTAGGGTGGAAGACTTGGAAGTAACACAGGGGATGGGTTATTGGTTCTTTACCCGAAATAAGGAGAATTATTGGAAGATATCCCTTTGAGGACATTGGTTTAATTAGAACATAAATATGAGTGTAGTAATGAACGTAAGGATGAAGGAGAAATTGTTGTTTTACAATATTAAAGAATAGAGAAAGGATACAAGAAAAACAAATTAAAGAAGCTTCCTATGAGATGGAAGCAAATGTATATTTCCATGCAAAGAATATTAGAACATGTAATGGACAGGAGGGCTTGTTAGGAATTAAAAAAGGGAAAGATGAGGGTATATGCCCATGGAAGCATTGAAACCATTGGATTGTTTATATGTTTCTGTATTTACAGGTATAAATTAAGATGAAAGCATACATATTCACATTGCCTATGTGGAAGACATTGACCATATTTTTATTGTAAGTGAAGAAGAGAACAACCCTATTGTGGACCGAGATGTAAAATTTGACGAATATGATGAATGATTTGAATATTTGGACAACAACAATGATGATGTATGTTAGGGAAAGAAAATTCCTATGGCTTGGGGGTACCACAGCAGACATTATGACACCAGAAATCAATCCTTTCCAATAAGAAAGAGAAATAAGCACATCTAACACTAAGGTATATAAAATCATACCTTATTCTGAATGGTTGAAGTAGATCCCTGTTAAGATTTTCCAATGCAATTGCACTTACAATTTTCTCTCAACAACAACAAAAAAAGCAAGCATGATATATATAAATGTGTTAGAGCTACTCTAGCATGTATAATCAATCATGTATAAGAAAGTAAATACATCCATGGATTCAAAATTCATATTTAAAATGCACATGTATTGGATAGAAAAATATATTTCTATTAATAAAACAGAGATACGATAGTGACAAACTCTATTGGCATTTCCGTGAATCGGAGAAACTGAGTCCTCCACCTGGGCCTCCACCACTTCAATCCTCCATCTCTCTATAGAAAGATAAAAAATCAAAGGAAATATTTGGAAGAACACTATGTGCTCCAAATGGACAAAGGGATGTAGACTCAAGTATAAGAAAAATGAGGCAACATTGGACTATAGTTTCCTTACTCTTCAATTTCTCTCCCTTCAATGTATCCAATAGGCTTAATACATAACACTCCAAAGAGGTAATGGAGGCTCGATTTTGAGCATTCTCAAGGCATATAGAAGGCCAAGATATTTGGACTCATATGAGAAAATATCCAAAAATATTTGTCTTTATGCAAACATCCCAATGTACGCGGGTTTGAGGTCAAAATCCGTGTATACACACAAGTATGACTTTAAAAGTATCGTATAGGTATAAACAAGTGATTTTTGGGGATAATATTGGAACATCAAAGTATAATATATGTCCATGGGGTCCAAAGAGCCTACAGAGGGACATGGAAGGCCATAAATATGTGATCAACCAAGTGTGGTAAAATCAGCTATAACAATGTAAATGTTGTTGAAGAATATGACGTTGAAGGGTTGGGATGCTACACACAACGATGAGTAGGTAAAGAAGGTTGAGATTATAAATAAGGTAATAAATGATTTAAAAAATTTCTTTAATGATGAAGAATTGTTTGGAAAAAAAATGAATATTAAATTGCTTATGGATTTGATGAATAAGGAGAACAACCCACTTATGGGTGTAAGTGGGTTGTTCTCATCATCATCATTGTCATTCTCCTACTTGTTCTCATCATCATTGTTCATCATCATCATCATTCCATTGCAAATGATTGAAAATAAAATCAAAGCAAAGGTTCAACTAAACCTATCATCATCATCATTGTTCCTCATCATCGTCATTGTCATCATCATCCTCATCCTCATCATTATCATCATCGTCATCATCATCATCATCATCACCATCATTGTTCATCATCATTTTCGTCATCATCATCATCATCATCATCATCCTCATCCTCCTCCTCATCATCATAGTCATCATCCTCATCATCATCACTGTCATCATCCTCATCATCATCATCACCAACATTGTTCATCATCATCGTCATCATCATCATCCTCCTCCTCATCATCATCATCCTCATCATCCTTATCTCAATCCTCATCATCACCATCATTATTCATCATCATCATCATCTCCATCATCATCATCATCAGCAGCAGCAGCAGTATCAGCATCATCATCATCAACATCATCAGCATCATCATCATCAGCATCATCATCATCATCGTAGTCATCATTATCATCATCATCATCATTGTTCATCATCATTATTCCATTGCAAATCCTTGAAAATAAAATCAAAGCAAAGTTTCAACTAAACCTATCATCATTATCATCATTGTTCCTCATCATCATCGTCATCATCATCATCCTTGTACTCATCCTCAACATCATCATCATCCTTGTCCTCATCCTCAACATCAGCATCATCACCACCATCATTGTTCATCATCATTGTCATCATCATCATCATCATCATCATCATCATCAACATCATTATCATCATCATCACAATCATCATCATCATCGTCATAATCACCGTCATCATATTCATAGTCATCGTGATCATAATCCTCATCATCATCACCATCATTTTTCATCACCATAGTCATCATCATCCTCCTCATAATCATCATTGTCGTCATCAACATCATCATCCTCATCATCGTAATCATCATCATCATCATTGTCATCATCATCATCGTCATCATGATCATCATCATCATAGTCATAGTCATCATGATCCTCATCATCATCATCATCATCATCATCATCACCACCACCATCATTGTTCATCATCATCATCATCATCATCATCATAGTCATCATCATCATCATCATCATTGTCATCATCCTCCTCCCCATCATCATCATTTTTCATCATCATCATTCCATTGCAAATGCTTGAAAATAAAATCAAAGCAAAGTTTTAACTAAACCTATCATCATCCTCATCCTCATCCTCATCATCATCATTCTCATCATCCTCCTCAGCATCATTATCATTGTTCATCATCATTGTCATGGTCATCATCATCATTCCATTGAAAATACTTGAAAATAAAATCAAAGCAAAGTTTCAACTTAACTTAACATATCATCATCATCATCATCATCGTCATCATCACCATTGTCGTTGTCATCATCATCATCATCATCATCATCATCATTAAATAATCGTCATCATAGTCATCATCCTCCTCATCCTCCTCATCATCATCATCATTAAATAATCGTCATCATAGTCATCATCCTCATCATCATCATTGTCATCATCATCATCATTACCATCATTGTTCATCATCATCATCATCATCATCATTGTTCATCATCATCGTCATTACCATCATTGTCATCATCATCATCATCATCATAGTCATCATCCTCATTGTCATCCTCCTCCTCCTCATCATCATCATTCCATTGCAAATGCTTGAAAATAAAATCAAAACAAAGTTTTTACTTAACAAATGTGCGCACACGTCTTTAATGCATGCACACAAATTAGCGCGGTCGCGCTTCTAGTGCATGCGCGTTATGTTTTAAACTATGCGCACGCCTAATTTAAATTTAGAATTTTGGCGGGCACCTTTTTTCCAACCTACATGGTGGTTGACTTGGTTGCTTTGGTTTTAGGTTCGGGTTGGCAAACCAGGTGGTTTGGACTGTCTTATGACATAAAACATGTTTTGTACCACTTCTCCTATTTCGTGCGTGATTTTGCATATGCCACACTTTTCCATTACTAATGAAAATTCACACACTTGTGTAGCTCTGTCTATAGATTCTGAATATGTAATTTTTATTTAAATATGTTATCTTTTTCTATTTTTTATTTAATTTTAAATGGAATAACGTTAATCTAACACAAAAGGTAGGCTATTTGCTTCCGCTATAACTTTTGATTGGCTCACCTATTTAGAAAATAGAAAAGAACCCGCACAAGATGACACAAAGACCTACATCTTAAAAACAAATATCATTCATTGACTATGTTAAGACCAAGATGTGGTGGACCAACGCTCCACCTTGTCATTTTAGGGCCTCACTGACTTCCTTAATTTGAAAAAGAAATGTAACATAAATAAATATGGAAAAATAACATTGCACTAGACACACCGGTTATCTACAACTCTATATAGTTTTTTCCACAAAATTCCACCATTTACATACCAAACAAGTTGACCAATGCAAACATATTCATTATTTTTTGGGAAAAAAATAACATACCAGCCTTAGAAGAACCTCATTTTTTGGGATTTATATTTAGTTTCCATAAATAAAAGTTATATATTCTACGAGGTAGTCTGATTGTCCACGTTTCATATTCTTACGCCATATTCCAAAAAGTTGTGTAGGTATGTCTAATATTGCTTTTTGACGTTTAGATTTATGTTTTTCCAGAAGTCCATTGCAAAGAACATGTCATAAGTGACTAGCATTAGCTTGCACTAGCCCATAATATAGCACAAGAAGGATGCACGATTGAGAAAGGAAACCCAACTGAGGATTAGAGGAAAGGAGAGGGGAAATAACATAAGAGAAGGTTTCATAGGACAAGAAAAAGTGAGAAGGGGAAGGAAAAAACAGGGGGCTAAAAAAGGAAGGAAGCCAATGGTGGAGGGTGGAGAAGCCAAGTAAAATACTGGAGAACAAGGAAGCTAAAGAAAGCTACAGCAATCTAAGGTAAACTATTTGTGTAAATAAATTTAGAAATTTTCTATGTAAATCTTTGTTGAGACTCAAACCAACAAGCTAAAGTTTAATGAGGGAGTAAGGGGACTCTTGGCCCATTTGAAATTTCTAAGAAATAAGAATCCATTTGAGGCCATTTGTGTAAACGTTATGAATATTAGTAGTAGGACAATTAGCCTAGAATTTAAATTCAAGTTCTTGTGTTCTTATGTCCAATGGTTAAATAAACTTCTCTGTGTTGTCATTTTAAAGTCTGGTGTTATTAAGGAGAGGCTTATAAAATTTCAGACCCTATTGTGTTCCTCTTATCTTCTGTTATTGGTTGTGTGTAATGGAGGTAGAAGTAGTACATACAGAGGGTCGTCACAGTGCCAGTCTGCACCAAGTTGGTGATTAGGGGAAATCTTGGAGAAAATAATAAAATAATATTAGAGAGAGAGAGAGTAAAAACTACCTTTTTGGATAATATTTTCAATTTATCTTCTTTTATGTTTACTGAAATTTCTAGTGGGAGAACTTGTTGGATGTAGAATTAAATTCTGCATCCAACAAATACCCAACCTGCATACTTTTAACAACATCCACATCATGAAAAACTGAAAATACAATAAAAAATGTATTTCTGGTGAGAGATAAATGTTTTTTAATGTATTTTTCATTTTTTCATGATATAGATGTTGTTAAAAGTATGCAGGTTGGGTACTCATTCAATGTAGAATTTAATTCCACATCCAACAAGTGCTCTCACTTGATATTTGAGTAAATTTACAAGGAGATAAGTTAAAAATACAATTCAAAAAAGTAGTTTTTGTTTTTCCCCTCCATTTTTTTATGTGCACCTCTTTTGAATTTTAAATCATTTTGATTGACTAAAACAAGATGACATGGAATTTCAATTAGGGTTGGGTGGACCATTTTCATCCAAATTTACCCTAATGATTAGATCAAGAGTATCTTGTAGAGTAGTTTGAATCCTACTAAAGAAGTGAAGGTTACAGCTCTACAACTAAGGTTGTGGGAAGATTTGCAAAGTAATAATGAAGAACAACTCCATATTCTATTGGGTAGATGATATTGAATGGTTTTGGGAAGCTCCAACAGTGAGGTTGGGTAGAGTATTCCAGTGGATAAGAAACACACCCAATTGAGGTTTTGAATATTAGATGGTGGTTAAAATTTTGTTGATGTGATGATAGCTCCAACAATAAGGTTGGGTAGAGATATAAAATCTAAGTAGATGTTGCATAAGGAGGAGGTGCAAATATGGGTTACAAGAGTCATGTGAAGATTAGAAGTGTGAGTAGAAGGAATTCACACAAGGTACCGGCCTCATCAAAATTGTGTGATGAGATAAGAAGAATTGTGGTTAGGGTGGAAGACTTGGAAGTAACACGGGGGATGGGTTATTGGTTCTTTACCTGAAAGAAGGATAATTATTGGAAGATATCCCTTTGAGGACACTAGTTGAATTAGAACATAAATATGAGTGCAGTAATGAAGGTAAGGATCAAGCAGAAATTGTTGTGTTTACAATATTAAATACTAGAGAAAGGATACAAGAAAAACAAATTAAAGAAGCTTCCTATGAGATGGAAGCAAATGTAGATTTCCATGCAAAGAATATTCAAACAAGTAATGGATAGGAGGGTTTGTTAGGAATTAAAAAAAGGGAAAGATGAGGGTATATTCCCATGGAGGCATTGAAACCATTGGATTGTTTATATGTTTGTGTATTTACAGGTATAAATGAAGATGAAAGCATCCATATTCATGCTGCCTATGTGGAAGACAATGACCATATTATTGTTGTAAGTGAAGAAGAGAACAACCCTATTGTGGACCGAGATGTAAAATTTGACGAATATGATGAAGGAGCTGAATATTTGGACAACACCAATGATGATGTATGTTACTGAGAGAAACTTCCTATGGCTTGGGGGTACTACCACAACAGACAGTATGACACCAGAAATCAATCCTTTCCAATATGCAAAGGAAATAATCACATCTAACACTAAGGTATATAAAATCGTACCTTATTTCAAACAGTTGAAGTAGATCCCTATTAAGATTTTCCAATGCAATTGCACTTAAAATTTTCTCTCAACAACAACAAACAAAGCAAGAATGATATATATAAATGTGTTAGAGCTACTTTAGCTTGTATAATCAATCATGTATAAGCAAGTAAATACATCCATGGATTCAACATTCATTTTTAAAATGCACATGTATTGGACAGAAAAAGATATTTCTATTAATAAAACAGAGATACAATAGTGACAAACTCTGTCGGCACTTCCATGAATCAAAGAAACTGAGTCCTCCACTTGGGCCTCCACCACTTCAATCCTCCATCTCTCGATAGCAAACTCACAAAGAAAAGGAAATATTGGGAAGAACACTATGTGCTCCAAAGGGACAAATGGATGCAGACTCAATTATAAGAAAAATGAGGCAATAATGGACTATAGTTTCCTTACTCTTTAATTTCTCTCCCTTCATTGTATCCAAGAGGATCAATATATAACACTCCAAAGTGGTAATGGAGGGTTGATTCTGAGCATTCTCAAGGCATATGGAAGGCCAATAGTCAATATATTTGGACTCATATGAGGAAAACTTCAAAAATATTTGTCTTTATGCAAACATCCCAATGTACACGAGTTTGAGGTCAAAATCTATGTATACACACGAGTATGACTTTAAAAGTCGCGTATAGGTATAAACAAGTGATTTTTGGGGATAATATTGGAATATCAAAGTATAATATATGTCCATGGGGTCCAAAGAGTTTGCAGAGGGACATGGAAGGCCATAAATATGTGATCAACCAAGTGTGGTAAAATCATCTATAACAATGTAAATGTTGTTGTAGAATATGATGTTGAAGGGTTGGGATGCTACACACAAGGATGAGTAGGTAAAGAAGATTGAGATTATAAATAAGGTAATAAATGATTAAAAAAAATTCTTTAATGACGAAGAAATGTTTGGAAACAAAACGAATATTAAATTGATTATGGATTTGACGAATCGAGAGAACAACCCACTTATGGGTGTAAGTAATGATTCATGAAGATGATGGAATAGAACCTTTACTTTGTATGCAAGTAGATGCATATGTGTCTAGGAACGAATGTACAATGGAAAATAGTGAGGGAACATATGGGAGAGCTAAAGGAGTGGAGGTGAAAAACTACTACAGCTTTCCAAAAGGCTGCTATAAGAGAAGGAGAATTGCCTTAAATTGGTGAAGGGTTATGGCAGATAAAAGAGAAAGATGGTCCGCAAAGCTCTGATGTTTTATTTAGCAATGATAATTTGTTAACATGTGTAGGAAATCAAAAGGAGGACCATATAGAAAGAAGTACTAGTGAAGGATAAGTTGAATAATGACAATTTCAGCCATCAATTTTTAAGGAAGACATATTGGATCAATTACCTATGAGAAAGAAGATGATTCGAGAAGGACTAGAAAAATAAAATTTATATCTCAGAAAATGGATCTCAAAACCAAGTTATGGTTAGAAAGTGGTCCAAGAAGAAATGATTACAAATGAAGAATATGTGGTAGTGACAAGGGTTGGAAATAAAGTTAGAGGTTATAAGAAAGAAGTTGCCTTAAGTGCCATAGAAGTTGGAGATAGATAGAAAGAAGATGCCAATATGAGTGTTTATGAATTGAAATTTTATTTTTATTTTGAAGGAGCATAACTCTATATTTAAAGAAAGGAACCATGTAGATCATGGAAAAGAGCTTATGGGTATGAAAAATTCCCTAGCAATAGTAAAAAAGTAAGAGGGTATGTTAGTTGCAGTGGTGAATATGGAAGATGAAAAGAGGGAAACTATCCTAGTTTCATTTACAATAGTCCATGTTGTAAGAGAAAATGATGAAAGGAACATAAACAAACCATTTATTTTACAAAACCATTTGGAAGGTTAGCTTGTATAGGTGTGTCTAGCAGTAGTAGGGACGAAGAGGATGAGGAAGAACCCTCTGATGAGAGGTTGAAGTTGTTAAGAAGCAAAAATAAATTAAACTGAAATGAAAGGGGCTATACTTTAAAGGCTAAAAAAATAATAGAAAGGAATAATTCCAAGGAAGACCTTATTGTTGATGTAAATGCTACTGGGGATATTGAAGAGGAACATAAGTTCAAATGCCCGCTATAAGTTGAAGGTAATGTTGATGCATATAATTATAATGATGTTGATAAAAACAATGAGGCCATCAAGGATGGATATATTTATGAAAGGGATCATTAGGAAATGAAAACATTGTAAAACAACAGTAACACAAGTGAAGGAATGCATGATGACGTCAAAGGTAAAAAATTCTCAAGACTTGCATAAATAGATAAAGAAAGTTATCTTGAAGAAAATAATATTAAAGAAAGAAATGATCTTTTCATTGAGAGTGGGGATAGAGATGAATTAATTGTTAAATGCAAGGATGGTGATGACATAGATGAGGTTACAACAAATTGGAATTTATCCTATGAATTAGAAGGCACAAGAGAAGATTCGAATGAAGAGGTTTTTTTGGTATGGAACCATGAGAAGCTTCAGCATTACCAATAGTGGATGAGGTTTCCATAAACCATTGAGTAGGGTAATAACAACAAGAGATATGACAAAGACATGAGATGGGATCAGATTATTCCCACACTGCAACGAAAAAAAACGATGAAGAATGGGATAAAAAACCATGGAGTGAACAACATTATATATTGATATGATGGTGAGAAGATTAAAAGGGATTTTACACTTGAAGGTGAGATCAATGCTAAGGATATCAATACTATATGGTAAAAACAAAAAATTGTAAGGGTGAATATGAGAATGGTAATTGAAGACATGGAGTAGACAAATATAAAAGAACCAATAAGAATGAACAAAGTGAAAGCACATGTGAAGTTGATGGAATCAATTTTGAATGGCTTAGGGTTTGGAGAAAAAGATAGATAAAGCATGAGGTCAGGATTTCTTCTTTCATGGGGAGATTGATGTAGGAGCAGAGATCAATGGGATTAAATTATGATAATTGATGCAAGGAGGTGTAAGGGGGATTCCTGTTAAGGGAAAAGTCCCATGAACATTGTAGATTTATTCCCATTGGTTGTTGGAGTGCAAATGTCTGAGATCATCCCCATATCCCTAGCTCATGTGAATGATTCATATTTCCTTTGGGATCACTTGCCATGGTTTTAATTTAAAAAAAAAGGGTTTCATAAATCCCATGTGAAGTATTATACAATGTGTGGATAGGTGGTATGGTCATGAAAGTACCATTAAATATTTATTAAATGTCACTTGAATCAATGTAAGGGAGAGAGGCATCATAAGAATAGTTGAGAAGCTGTGAAAAGGAGGAGAAAGGAGAGTAGGAGATGCCACCCATATGAACAAAGAGGACATAGAAGAATAACACAGGAGGATAGAATAATAGAGAGTAATACAACACAACAAGGATGCATAGTTGAGAAAGGAAACCATGGGGGATTCACCTTGTTGAGCAATATCTTGTCATGTTCATTTATAAAGGGTTTTTTTAAATTGTGAAAAATAAGTTCAATATATTGTAGGCATTGGGGGGTGTGGGGAGTAGGGTATGGGGGTTTATAGGTATTGGGGGGGATGTGGAGAATAGGGTATGGGAGGTTTATAAGTATTGGGNGGTAATTATCAATATCTAGTGAAATTAGGGGTATTATTTAATATCCCAGGAATGAAGGCGTTATGACTGGATATGACATGGATTCACTGAGTGAAGACCCCTGAAGGAAACCTAATTGAGGAGTAGAGGAAAACAAAAGGAAAAGAATATAAGAGCAACATAAGAAGGTCGTGTAGGACACGACAAAGTGATCAAGGAATTTAAACAATGAGTACAAAAAAGAATGGGGGCCTAAAAGAGGATCTGGTGGCAGAGGACTCTGAGCCCATTTGAAATTTCTAAGAAACAAGAATCCCTTTGAGGCCATTTGTATTTATTGTATAAACTTTATGAGGATTAATAGTTGGCTAATGAGCCTAGAATTTAAATTCAAGTTCTTTTGTCTCATGGTTAAAGAAGTTTCTTTGTGTTGTCATTTTAAAATGTCATGTTATTGAGCAAAGGATTATAACATTTTAGACCCTTTTGTGTTCCTCTTGTGTTTTGTTAGTGGTTGTGTGTAACTGAGGTAGAAGTAGTACCTTTAGAGGGGCCTCATAGGCCCAGTCTACACTAGTCCCCTAAGACATCAAGGAAAATTTATTCCATCATGGTATTGGTGGACAAGTTGACAAAAGATGTTCATTTTATTATGATAAAGTCACCTAATAATGTAGTCAATATAGAAAAAAACTACATGAAATAGATTGATTGGTTGCATGGGATACCTAAGGAAATTGTATCATATAGAGATCCAAATATTACTTCAAACTTTTGGAAAATGCTATTCAAAGGATTTGGAACAAATATAAATTTGCATACATGATATCATATGCATATAGATGGATAGACTGATAAGGTGAATCAAGTCATTGAATATATGTTAAGGATGTGTGTGAAGGAAAAGTTATCCAAGAGGGAGGATTATTTGTATTTGGCGGATTTTCATATAATAATGGATACTAAACATCCAAAAAAATTCACCTACAAAATCCACTTTGCATGTGGTTAGTTGGCATTGATCGACATCATAATGCTTGATTTAGTTGTTTTTCTTCATTACCCAAGCTTGTTGAGGTGCCTGCTCAGGCCAAAAATGGGTGGCTTAGATAAGTATGCTTGATTAGTATGAGGAGTGTTGAATACATTTATTTGAGGCCAATTTGTTTCTTGCAACCACGGGGGAATATAAAATCCATAGGTATGAGATGTTCTCTACACCCCCTAGTTAAGGGGATGAGTTGGATAAGAAAATATAAAATTAGGTATTGCTCTTGTAGGAATAAAGGGGTGGGTTATTCCTACTTGATGATAGTGCAACAATTGAATGTTGATAAGTTTTTTATAGAACTATGAATTGTTTGCAATATGTTCCACTGAAATGGACATCATATTCCTTTTCTCCTTTGGGTTTATAGTCTATGCAACAATATTCCCATCACTTTTAGCCATATGTTGTGTCTTTCTTGCTTCCTTTTACTGCCTTACCAATACATTTTAATGCTCTTTCTCTTCTCAAGGTTTCTCTTTGTCAATCCTTTCCAATGCACATTGTTTAACTACTATCAACAAAGATACCTTCCTTTCCTTTGGGAGGTCTTTCTTTCATTGTTTTAATTATTCCATGTCATGTTTCTTTTATTTAGAATCCATCAACATGATAATGTAGTCTTCTGATGTTAGAATATGAGAACCTCATCCCAAATGGAGAACATCTGCAATTACTATCCTCCGCTATGGAAGTACCATCTCCATTGGCAACTTTAGGAATCAACCAAGTGTCAGTGTGTTCATTGGTTGTGTTGCATATAGGATAGGTGTTTCAACTACATTAACCTCTTAGGTTTCATCTTCATCCTTAGTGTGCAATGTAGCTGGGAACCCCTTCCACCTCACCTCCTGCTACTCCTAGTACGAGAAACATATTAACTCTTGGCATCGCAATGACAATCTACACAAGTATTGCAGATGGTGCAAGGTAATAATACCCACTTATGATGTGTTAGTTTCAGTAGACTTGCTAAAAAACAAAAATCCAACCAGTAAAATGAATTTTTATAGGTCCCTAAACAAATTTTTAGAATATGGTGTAAAAAGATGAAACATAGACAATTGGATTACCTTCTGGAATATATAACTTTTATATATGGAAAATAGGTATAAATCCCCTAAAAATGGCGTTCTTCTAAGAATGGTATATGTTATTTTTTTCTATAACATAATGCATATGTTAATTTTAGGACTCGAGTTTGGTATGTAAACTATCCAAATTTGTAAAAATAATTATGTAGAGCTGTAGATAACATGAGTTTCTAGTGCAACATTATTTCTCCAAGGTTTTCCAAGTTAATTTTATATTTTTTAAATTAAGGAATTCAATAAGTCCTGAATGAAAAGGTTGAGCATTAGGCCCCAATATCATAGTCTTAACACAATCAATTTACTTTTTTATAACGTGCAGGACTTCCAATATACATGTGTGTGTTCTTGTTGGGCCTCGAAATTGTCTTTTATAATGGTCTTATTTACATTAATTTATGACCTATTTACCGTAATTTAATACATTTATGTTCAATAAGGTTGTCTTTTACTCTGTTCTATTAATTAAAATCTCGTAAATGTAAAATAAGATAAATGTGTTATTTTATGTATTAAATGTAGTATTTTGCAAATAATAGGCGTTCTGCACTCCATTCAGGCCCTTCTTTCGGTCCTAAGTTCTGAATTAGATTTGATTGCATGTTAGTTTACTAGTTTGGCTTATCCGTTATCTTCTATTTCTTGCTAGTCTTGTTGATCCTGCATGAACAAATCAAAACCATGACTCTATGATGAAATTGAGAATATTTTAAATGTTAAAAAATAGAATAACCATCATTTTCAAACTATTAATAAATTTTTTTAGATTAATACATTGTAAATGTTCTAATACTATTAATAAATTTGTTGACATTAAAAATGAGTTAAAACTTTAAAAACATAAAACATGAAACCAAACAATATATATATCATTATTGTTCCACTCACATTTTAATTTCTTTTAAGAAAATAAAAGAATAATATAATAATGAAAATCCCCATAAAACAAGTAGATTGGAAACACAGTCACGTTCTCTTTAAAACTTTGAATATGGTATTAAACCATATATATTATGCATGCATTGACCATAAAACAAGCCACTTCACATTATTTTAAACATATGATCCTTTTTTATTTGCTATGGATTAATATATGGTAAATGTTTTAGGCAGCCTGTGAGTTAACTCACGCACAAGAAATGGACTCATGCACCATGAATTGAATGCACGAGAGAATGGCCCACCCAATCAATGGAGCTCAGCCATGGTTCAACAATATAGAACCCAACCATCATTTTGGCCAACAAACTAGCATAAAAATCCACTCATAATCCGGATTTATGAACAAATCTTGGTTACAGGTCATCCAGACGTTCATCCAGATGCCCATGCAAACCACATGTCTTTAATAGAAAGTATATTTTCAGGCTTGATTTTTGGGCAAACATAAGTGAAATTGAAAATTGTGGCACATGGTTTTTGTGCAGAATAGGCCCATTTCAGCCACTGAGAGGAATTTTTTCCAAATTCATAGCCATCTAGGAGAAAATCGTGGTTCTCTGAAACCAACTTTTCCATAAATTGTGGTTGGTCATTTTCTGAATTGGTGGGTAGTTGTTACAATAGTAATGAACCTCTATTTTTAGCAAGAGGTGGTCAACCTGATCTCCATTGTAATCATCTTATAAATACCTCTTTGGTTTTGAAGAGGGGGAGAGGAAAAAACTCTTTGTAAAACTTTGCCTTAGTTTAATAAAAAGTCTCTATTTCAGCTGTTGATGATCATTGCCATTTCTCTGTTGATGATCAGTGACTGAGTAGCGTAGGAACACAGCCCCTGATTGCTGAGAAGGGCCCCTCAACAACCAGAGGTTCTATTTGTGTATAGTCATCAGCTTATTTTAATGTTTGTAGGTAAGTCATTTCATTTTTTATATATATCTATCACATTTTCCTATAAGTCATCTCATTTTTGCAAGCAAGTGGTTTGTTTTCCTATAGGTAATACTTTGATTTTTATAACATATAATTTCTTCTGTTTTTATGCAATTTTCCACACGACCGGCTATTCGTCCCTCTATTTAGACTGTCTTTTTAGTTTGTTGTTCGCAACTTAACGCAAACTGTTTTTCAGCCTTCTGTTCGCACCTTAACAAAGACTGTTTTTCAGCCTTTTGTTCGCACCTTAATGTAGACTGTTTTTCAGCCTTCTGTTTGCACCTTAACGTATACTGTCGTTCAGCCTTTAATTCGCACTTAAAAAGAATTTTAATTTATTTTCAGAATTTTCAATATTTAATTTTTGTAGAAATAGTTTGTTTAGTTAAAGGTTAATTTTCCAACATTACACCATGTAATGTAGCTAGTTTGGATTTGAATCCACCTCTAACAATTCATATTTAGTTCTATATTAACACATAGATTAATTATTTCAATTTTAATAATGATAAAATCCATTTATATTCAACATATATTTTACTGATTCAAATGAGAAATAGTTTTATTTTTTTAATTTTTTATCATGACTTAGATAGTTAATGAGTTACTTTCATTTGTTTTCATGCCTAAAACCTAGATTAGCTTAAGTTTGTTTTCATATACTTTGTTGAATATTAGTTTGTCTCATTTCTGAAATAGGTTTAGCATTCCATTTTCATTTTCATTTGAGTCCATAATCATCATTTCATTGTCTTAGGCTTTGTTAGTTTTATTTCTTCAAGTTATTTCATTCAAGTAGATGTAAAAGACTAGTACTTAGTTTCAAATTCAAGCTTAATAGGTTCATTTAGATTTTAAAGATGCATTGGTTTTCAGTATTTTAAAGTTTGATGATAAAAGCTCACATAACCTAGTTTAGTGTAAGTTTACTTTTCAAGTTGTAAATTAGTTGCATGATCTTTTTATGATTGGTTAACATTCTTTAGTTTATGGTATAGTTTGCTGAAGAGGTAGAGTAGAAGTGTTTTGTTTTTTTGTTGTAGGTTTTCTTACAGTTGAATATATTTTTAGTTATGTTTTTGTACTTAGTTTTAGTTTTGATTATAAATCTCCAAGTTTAGTTTACTTTGATTAGTTTACTGTTTTGCAACGCATTTATTTACGCTTGGTCTTTAGAATAATATTTGCTTTGCTTTCTACGAATTTGCAATGAAATAGTTCATTGTTTTCCATAAATTAGTTTTACTTGCATTCCTAGATAGGAATTTACTTATGCATACATGGAATAGTCTCCAATTCATAACATAGATCAGGTAATTTGCTGCAAGTAGTTAGTTTTGCTTTCATTGGTTAAAATCGCTTTCGGACCAAGTGACTGCTTTCTAGAGTAGTATTTGCAATTTCCTTCCATGGAATAGATTACCATAGCATTAGACTAGTTTGAATCTCAGTTATTAATCAGTTTCCTACCTTTATAGAATAGATTAATATAACATTAGATTAGATTTGAAATTATAGTTACTTTCCAAGTTCTTAGTTAATTTCTTGTTTTCATAGATAAATTAAATTCTTGCATTTGAATGATGAAAGTCATGCATGTATATTAAAATCATATAGTTCCTGCACATATAGTGTTTGCATCTCACAAGCTCCCTTCATGGGTTGACAATTAAGTGTTGAATTAGATAGTGCATATTTTACCCAAGAGTTCTTTTATGTTTTTTGAAATACATGAGCTAGTCAAAATTCATAGCTGAAATGCATGACCTATGTAATTTTATGTAAATATGACATGATTGCAAAAAAAAAATGAATAAAAAATAGAAAATACTAAGAAATTTAATTATAAAATAAACATTTCAAACCTGCATAGAGAGTTCTATAAGTGTGTGCATTTCCATTAGTGGTGGAAAAGTGGTGCATATACAAATTCAATGTTTAAAAACATGAAGTTAAAAACATGACGTGTTTTGCTATAATGTAATCCAAGACACAAGGTTTGGAAACCAAACCTAGGACCAAACTCCCCAAGTCCTTTATCACAGAAATGGAAAAAGGAAAGCATTCCAAACATATTTAAATTTAAGAGTGTGTGTGTGATAATAACTTGTGTGTAATAAGAGCACACACATTTTATTAACACGTGTGCACTAATAACACACACACACACACACACACACTAATAGCACATATGCACTAATGTTATTTATTTGTTTCTCGCTCCTTCAAGCTATATATCCCTTTCTCAACATAATCTCACACCCCAACCTCCCTCTTTATAACCCCCCCCCCCCCCCCCCCCCCCCCCCCCCCCCCCCCCCCCCCCCCCCCCCCCC
>LPNX010093255.1:196553-218205 GCA_001517045.1 Pseudotsuga menziesii
CCCTTATATATCTTCCTTCAAGACTTCACACTCTTTCACATTTTCTACTCTCTCTCTCTCTCTCTCTCTCTCTCTCTCCCTCTCAGGTCATTTATCTCTCTAACCTTCCACTAAACAACTCCCCATCCCTCTCTCTCTAGATATTGGTCATATTTTCCTTCAAGACTTCACACTCTTTAATGTTTGATACTCTATTTTATCTCTCTCTCCATCTTCCCCCATTTACACCTCTAAACTCTAAACCTTCTCTCTCCCACTATCCTTTCTATATAACTCTTTCCTTCTCCCTGTCTAAATATCTCTACCACTTCCACTCTATCCATATCACTCTCCACCTCTCTCTCTCCACATCTCTCCTCCTCCCTCTCTATCACTCACTTTCTCCCTCTATCTCATTCTCCATCTTCCCCTATTGTCTTCCCTCTATCATATTCACTTTCCACTTTCCACCTCTCTCTCTAGTACTCCTATCTTTTCCACTCTCCATCTCTCTCTCTAACCCTTCTATATCTTCTTTACCTATACCCCCCTCACCTCTCTCCCTCTCTCTCTCCCTCCTTAATCTCATTCATTATCTCTCCCACCTTGTCACCTCCCTCCCTCTCTCTCTCCCTCTATCCCCCTCACCTCTTCCATAATATCACCAACCCTTTCTACCTATCTCCCCCTCACCTCTTACACAATATCACCAAGCCTCTCTCCCTCATCATCTCCCTCTCACTCTCCTCCTCCTTTTTTTCTCTCGCTTCCTGTCTTTGGAGAATCCAAAATTTCAAAATCGAGATATTTATTAGCTTCTACATGTTTTCCCTCAAGACTTCACTATTTCACATTTAAGCCACTTTCTCTCTATGTCATGTCATATGTCTCTCTCCCCTTTTATTAACCACCTCACCACCCCCCTCTCTCTCTCCTTATATCCCTCTTACACCCCTTCATTTACCTCTCATAGTCTTTAAACCCATAAATTCCAATCTCCCTCATTCTCTAAATGCATACCCCCACCCTCTCTCTCTCTCTCTCTCTCTCTCTATATATATATATATATATATATCCCTTGTCCACGCCCTCAATCTCCCTCTCCTAGTCTCCAAACCCCTAACCTCCAATCTCCTTGATTTTCTAAACTCTTAAACCCTCAATATTTCTCTCTCTCTCTCTCTCTCTCTCTCTCTCTCTCTCTTTCTCTCTCTCATATTCCCCTTATCCATAACCCGCGACCACTAACCATCAACACTCCCTCTATTTTCTCTCTCTCTCTCTCTCTCTAAACCCCTAACCCCCAATCTCTCTCTCTCTAAACCAATAACCCATAAACTTTATATCTCGCTCTTCCCCTTCACCTCTTCCACTATCTCACCCACAATGTTTTCTTCTCCATACCTCCATAAATCTCTCCCTCTCACTCTCCACCTATAAACCTTCTATGTCCCATTATCCCCCCTCTTTAACTCTATTCCCCCCTCTAGATATCTCTCTATCTCACTCCATCTCTTACACTATCTCTCCCACCTGCTTTGCTTTTCTCTACCTCCATCACTCTCCCTCACACGAGATACATCTCTCTCTATATTTCCCTCTTATTTCTCCATATATATATCTCTCTCACTCCCTCTATAACTCTCTCTACAACCATCACTATCTATTTTTATCTCTCCCTAGATCCATCTCTCTCTCACTCTATCTTCCCCATTTTCCACCTCTAAACTCTAAACCTTATCTCTCCCACTATCCACCTCTCTAACTCTACTATATATACCATTTCCACACTCTCCCTCTTTGTTTATATCACTTTCCACCCCTCTCTCTACTCATCTCTTGTACTCCCTCTTTATAGAACCCTTGCTCCCTTTATCTCATTCACCTTCTCACCATGTTGCCTCTCTCTCTCTCTCTCTCTCTCTCTCTCTCTAATCTATCTATCTCCCAATATCCCCCCCTCTTTACCTATACTCTCCCCTCTTTCTCTTTCTACCTCTCTGATTCTGTCTACTGCCATCTCTCTCTCTCTCTCTCTCTCTCTCTCTCTCTCTCATTGTTTAGAATAAGAAGGTTGCATTGGCACGACCTTAACTAGAATAGTCATTGCCCTCATCTATGTTGATGATATAGTTCTTATGGAAATGTGTCCCTTTGATCTTGATAAGCAATTAAAACTTATCAAAGATTATGCTCTAATATAAGTTAGAGAATATGGGAGACCAAAGGATTCCTATAATCACTTTAAAATATAGTCAATACCACCTACGACTCAAGAGATTATGGTGTAAAGATGCCATTTTTTTACTAGTTCCAAGAAGAAAATTAATCTAGCTAAAAAATGAACTCTCATGAGATACATAGTGAAATAGGGTGCTATACAATTCCTAAAACACCATGGGTGGAAAGGCTTTTCCATCTCTATGAGACTATGAGCATTGAGGATGAAAGTTCCTTTCTCTTAGAGTTCCCTATATACACCTACTATCAAATGACTAACTGTGGAATTCGATTACTCCATTTCCAAACAATTTATTTATACATTTCACATGGTGGTGGAGTTTCATTTTCTACCCACCCTTTCCAAGTTCCTATGTGACTATTCATATTCATTATTTATTTACATTATTTACATAATAAGTGGAACCATAATTCAAGGATTAGGTTTCCAACATCCCCCCTCTTAATATGAATGGGTATTTGTGTGTCTGAGCATGGTTCTAAACTTTTCAAACTTTTCTTGTCCAAGTTCTTTGGTGACTATGTCGGCAATTTGCTCATTTGTGGAATAATGTAGTAAATCAACTGTCTTGGCCTTTACATGATGTCGAAGAAAAATGTTCTTTGTATTGATGTGTTTGGTTCGATCATGGAATCTAGTTTTCTTGTCCAACTTGATTGCAAAAGTGTTTTTGATAAATAAGGGAGTGGAATTCTCTTGTTTCTCCTACAAATATTCAAGTATCTTCCTCAGCCACACAATATCCTTTGTTGTTTTTGTAGTTGCCACGTATTCTATTTCTGTTGTTGAATATGTTGGAATTGATTATTTGTGTGATCTCCAGGAGATAGATGCTAATCCAAGAATCATTATGTATCCAAAAGTGGAAAACTCTTGTTTCTTTGTTACCATCGAAGTCTGAATCAGTGTACCCAATGATTTTGAAGCCTTCCACCTTAGTGTACTTGAGAAAAATGTCTTTATTTCCCTTCAAGTACATTAGAACTCTTTTTTCTATGGACCAGTGGCCTTCACAAGGTTTGTGCATGAATATGGAAAGGATGCCGACAACATAAGGAATATTTGGTTTGGTATTTGTAATAAATATAAGGCTTCCTACAAGATGTTAGTGCTTGGTCACATCTTCAAATTCTTTTCCTTCACTTGATGTGATATTCAAATTTTGTTCCATTGGAATTGAGAGAGGGTTGCATTCTGTCATGCAAAATATGTTCAACAGTTCTCCAACATACTTTTTATGAGATATGAATATGTGCTTAGGATGTTTAGTCACTGCAATTCCTAAGTAGTAATGAAGATGTCCTAGATTATTCATTTCAAAGCATTTATTCAAATATTTATTTATGGATACTATATAATCTTCATTGTTCCCTGTCATTAAAAGTTCATCTACATAGACCGCAAGAAATACAATAGATCTTCCAACTTTCTTTACAAAAAATGTTGCATCATCAAGATTATAATGTTTGAAATTAAGCTTTAGAAGAAGCTTGGTTAGCTTTTCACACCATGCTTGGGGTGCTTCCTTTAGTCCATGAAAGGATTTGAAAAGGTTGCATACCTTGTTTTCTTGTCCCTTCACAACAAATACTTCTAGGTGAGACATGAAAACATTTTCTTTCAATTCTCCATTCAAGAAAGTTGTTTTTCCACCCATTTTGTGCTACCAAAGAGAGAAAATTGTGAATGGTATCCCATTTTGTTGTGGGGGAGAATGTTTCTTCATAGTCAATTCCTTGTTTTTGTGCATAGGATTTCACCACAAGCCTTGCTTCATGTTTGTCAAGTGAGCCATTTGATTTGTATTTTTTCTTGTATACCCACTTGCAACTAATTGGTTTGGGGTAAACTAGCTTCTAGGTTACATTCTTTATGAGTGCATTATATTAATTTTGCATGGCTTCTTTCCATTCATCACATGTAGCAATTTCTATAAATGATGTTGGTTAAAATTTAGCCAATAAATTCAATTAATAATCAAATGAGACATCCATGTCATCATTTGAGTATTCTACTTCTCCTCCATCTTCTTTTCTGGTTGAGATTCTCGTTTCTATCTATCCAACTTCATCTCGATGGACACCTTCACGTGTATTTGTGGGCCATTTTGGAATCTTCTTTGGTGGTGCAGGTTGTCAAAACCCCAAATTTTCACAAAAATTTAAAATTTTGAGATAACAACAAATGCTAAAACCCGCGGTCTACTAACAACTAAAGGTTAGCAATATAAGAAATAGTCAAGTGATTAGTTTTACAAAATATTAATTATGTTAACTCAACGGTTCAATTTGTAATAAGAATAAGATTTACTTGCGTATTGTTTTATTTTAGTTTACTGATGAGTCTCTTCATGTCAAGTAGGTGGAATCTAACTTTTGAATCCGGGGCTTACTTAGCAATTGTGCTAACGCATAAGATTACTGGTTCTTACAGGTTTACAGGTATGATCGAACATGTACGTTTTAAAAATTCTTAAAGTATCCAGTAGTATTTATTTGCAATTATAAATCTTAGTAATTAAGCTTATAAATTCTAAACAGCTTCCGTGAGGTGAAACCATTTGGCTTCCTTCAGTTTTTCTTGTAATAAAGTTTAGAAGTACGTAGCGACAGTAAGATATGTTTGCGACTCTAAAATTATAATCTCAATTACAAAGTACTTCTACTTTAGTGTGCATAACTTGCAATGTTATAAAGGTTGTTTTGTCAGTATGTAAACAATAATATATTATCTTATCTGTGTAACAATTGTTCCACATTTCACTTCTGCGAGGAAACTTACAGCCTTTAACATTCTTGTCGTTACAAGTTTGATTTGTGCTAACAACAAAAATAAACCATAATGCTTTCTCACATAAAATCAATGTTTGCCTATACATTTTAACTTCATGTCGAACCATGTGGTTCTAATTCTAGACTCAAGTAGGATCATTCCTATTCAATTTCTTAAATTTCTATAATACTTCTCTTGTATTAAAAATTATTGTTTACAAACAGTCTTTCTGAGATTGATGCTTTCGAAACCGATCAACTTTCTAGTTATTTTGTATAATTCTAAAACCACTTCACTAACCAATAGATATGGTGAATCAAAATTAAGAACCTAGTTGAGTCACAACCAAAATCTTTCAAAGTTTTGTCAGTCTGAACTATGTAAAAGCAATTCATAAAAGTGTTATTTCAAAACACTTTGTCAACTTCATAGTTTTGTTACCATTTGGTTTATTAGTTCCTATATGTCTTTAATCATGCATAATCTATTTTGTTTAATAGATATTCAGTCATGTTATGTCACTTAAAAATGTTACCACTTGAAAAGTCGTTATTATAAGAGATTAACCATATATAAACTATAATGTTTCTACATAAGAAAGCTATAAGTATTCAGTGGTTAACTTGAGCTCTTCTATATAATAAAGACTTGTATCCCTAGCAAGGTCGATGTTTTAAAGAAAGGGATTACTAACATCCATAATACATTAGTGATGTTACAATATATAAGTCATATGATTATTGAATAGAGTGAATTCTATGCATTAATGGTTTCGGCATTAACCCAAGGTTTTAAGGTGACACTCCTTGCTAGGTCAACGTAATTCACAACATTGATGTTCTAACCATGATCTAGTATATCATATGATGAGCGATGTATCGATTTATAAGCAATAATTTGGTTGATGGTATAATATATGCATCGTGATTCAATGATTAAATAATTGGATATCATTTTATGCAGGCACTATAGGGAACGATCCACTACATGGTTTGATTTATGTGACCATGTGGTCTTCTCCTGACCAAGCATGGAAGATATAAGAACCACCATAACCCTAACTCTTTTCATTTCTCCTCCGCAGTTCGGGCTGGCCCTTGAGGCTGCTCTGCTTGGCTTTCATGGTGGTCGTCGGTCCTCTTCTGCTCCAGTTGTCTCGAGTCTTGGGTTAGTGTTGCCTTTGTCTCCGGTGTTTGGTTTAAAAGCCATTCTCAGTGGCTTTGGGTTCTCACTTTGCAAGCTTTGTAGAGATTATCGTTGCCCTTAGCTTGTTGTTTGTGCATTCTTCCCTTCGTCATCCTTGTGGCTCGCTGTTGCATGAGGTTCAGTATTTACAGGCTATTGGGTCTATAATTTGTAAATCCTGTTGGTGACAGAACGTTTACGAGACTGTTCATTGCTTCAAATGACAGGTAAATATTGCTTTTAGTGTTCATTTAATTTTTAGCAGGTGTATATGCCATTACAATAGCATAAACAATTCGTAAGTGGTTTTACTTCTGAATTTTGTATTTTAAACCTCTTGTAGGGGCTCGCGACCATATACATCCACGTTCAAGGAAGTATGCAGACTGCCTTCAAATGCTATGGCTTGTGGCTTAATGCGGGTAAGCCCTGTGGTTCATGTGTTGGGTTTAACCCTACTTGTATTAGGGTGGTCATTTGGAATCACCCAGGGTTTAGGGAAGCCTTCCTCGGCTCACCATAAGTTATGTGGTTCCTTTTTACAGGTTGATTGTTGATTTACCCAGTTTCAAACCCTCGCTAGTCGATGGGTAGACTCAATTTTAACTGGCAATGTAATTAGTTTTGATGTTTAGCTTATGGCTTATTTGTAATTGTTAGTTCTCTTGTAAAGACAGTTCTATCTTCAAGCTTGTTTCGATTTATCAAATGTTTAATCTTAAGATCTGCGTAATCAGGGTTTTTACCCTTCTCCATTGTAGGTGAAGTTTTGAGCTCTATTTAAAGTACTCTGTCAACGTTATTGTTAATATTTTTACAACCGATACCTACAGTCATAGTTTAGTTATAAATCTTGCTCATTTTTGTTCAGAGTTATGAGCTAGGCTTTATCCTATGGAAACCCTCGTTTTTAAAGTAAATTATTATACTTAATTTTTAACAAATTTTAATACTTATTTAGTTGACTGTTAACTAGTATTACATAGTATTGTAGAAATCCTAGTTTTTAATAATTACATTGTCTATTTGTTTGTCCTTAAAGGACTGTAAGTAAATTATAATAACCTAGTTACTTAATGGTTACATAATTAAATAAATTTAGTTTATGACTTCAATGTATTGATGTTTGTAATTATAATATATATAAGGGTTTTTAACCTTGTCTTTCGCTTTCACAGGTACACCCTGTTTGTATAAATAAAAAGAAACAGTTTCTTTTATAAGTTTATATTTTGTATATGTTTTTCATTGTTGTATTTCATTTCTGTGTAATGAATTTAGTTGGTTCTTTTAATGGTTAAAAAGAACTAATCTTATGATTTATCCTAGGTTACTAATGTATATAAAGAATACAGGTAGATTTTGCTCAGAAATATGAGCTAGGGTTTTTACCCCATTTAACTTTTAAAAATATGATTTCTGTAATGTTATTTCGTTAAGTTCGATTACTGTCAAAAAGTTAAAAAATTATTTTAATGGCTTGAGGAAATCTAGGTTAGGGTTTATGGAAATAATCTTTGTTCTTCTTTTAAAAATTCCTCTAGTTTGTAAAAGAATTTCCTTTGATTTATAAACATTATTATTTATGTTAATAATAAGATTGTTTATATTAATAATAATATTATTTGTGTTAATAATAATATTATTTGTGTTAATAATAATATTATTTGTGAACACTATATTCTCTTTAAGTTTAAATTTGCATATATATATACTATTAATAAGACTGAGAACAGTCTATATTAGTTTAGTTTATTCAATACGATTATTTCTGTAAGCTTGGTGAAAGTATAAGAATTTTGATACCTGTCAATACTCCTTTACATATAATTTGTCTGTAAGAGTTTAAGAACAGTTCCTTGTTAATAATACTTTAAGTATAGGTTACTAATCCTTACTTAGGGTTCCAAAATAGTTGCAGATTAAATTAGTTGTTAATATTAGGAAAAGATATAAACAAACAGAACCATATTTAAACCCTTACTTAACATAAATAAATAAGCATTATAACTGTGACATTTCTATTTCTTCTATTTCAAGTTAGATGTATAGTTTGTAAAAGAAAGTACTATATAGAAGGATAACTTACCTATTTGAACACATTGCTATCATTAAAGTAATATGACAATTTCTTTTTTCTAGCATTCTTAATACACAGTCTGGTTTTGACAATAACCTAACTAAACAGATTAATATTCTTTTTGGAAGCAACTATCTACTGAAGGAAGAGATTCCAACACTCTAAAAAACATAAGTGCTCTATTCATTTCAGATTCCTATCATACTTCATTCATTTTAAACACACTACTTGTGCTAGAGTACGGTCTAGTTTATCCAGATGGGGAAAAACACAGGTAGGATTATTTTTCATTAAAATACAGATTCAGCATTCAACAACTAAGATATTTCAATCTTTAACAGTTCACTACATAACATAAACACAATAAATAAAGACTGTAGAACCTGTTTAAATATGGATGACATTAGTGTTGGGAGGCCGTTCCTCCCTACCAACTCCTGGAGAGCGCTTAAATAGCGACTTCTCAGGACCCCCGAGCCTGTTCTTGGTCTCCTTGGCCAAGAAATAGTGGAGCAAGCAACCAAATACTAGTCCAATGACTCAGTACTAACTCTGCACTCAGCAACAAGATCTTTCAGCTAAAAATCTGTACTAGATCACTTCTTGTAGTTTACCCCTTAAAAAACCTTCCACAAATTCCCTTCCCAATGAAATCCTTTGAAGTACATTCATCTGAATGCTTCCCTTCTTGGAATGAGCAGCCTCAGCTCTCTTCAATGGGATTTTTTATTAAGATTTCCCAGGTCTTTTTGGGTTAGTTGTCATTAATTGAGCCACCTGCTCTGATCCCACTTTCTTGGGGGATCTTGACCCCAAATGTAGGGAGGTTGCCACATGCAACATTGGAAGTGTTTGAGGATGCTGCCACTTGTCTATTTGCTCTCCACCTAATCTTCTCCACCAACTTGACCAGTAACACTCTTTTTAATAGCTCTCCCAAGCTGTTGTCTCCACTTTTATTTATTTAAAATTAAAATATTCAGAATTACATTCATAATCCTTGACTCTGCTGAGTCATGATTTACAACTTAGCATTAAATTTAACATATTGGAATAACATCAAAATAAGATAATATTATTTTGCAAAATTGGGGCATGTGACATAGGTTAATCGGCTGGAGGTTCTTCATTCTATTCAAGGTTCAATCTTCCAATCCTCTCAATAACATCATCTAGTTCAGGTGAAGTGGTGGGAACTTATTCTTCATGAGTTTCTTCAGGAGGTCGTGTTGGTGCTTCAAAAGGAAATTTCAAATATTGATCTTGATCCAAGATCAAGATTCCCATTCAAGATTTGGAATTTTATTATCAAATTCATAATATGTCTTTAGATGGGAAAAACTCTCTAGACGATCAATTTGTATTTTGATAAACTTGTCACTTTTATTAGTTTTAAGAAAAAAGACATCTCTATAAACAACACATTTATTTCTTACCTCATCATAAATATGGTATTCCTTGGAAGTGTTTGAATACCCCAAGAAAATGCATCTTCGATGTCTAGCACTAAGTTTGTTTATTTTCTCATTAGGTATCAAGGAATAGCAGGTGGAACCAAAAACCTTGAGATGCCTAAGCAAAGGAAGATGGCCAAACCACATTTCATGTGGATTCTTATCTTCAAGAGCATGAAATGGAATTCTATTTCTCAAATATGCTACACATACTACCGCATCACCCCAAACCATCAGTTTCACATTCTTGAAAAACATCATTGATCTTACCATATTCATTAATGTTCTATTCATCCTTTCTGCTACACCATTTTGTTGAGGATTATAAGGAACTAAATCTTGATGTGTAATCCCATGTTTGCAAAGATAGTCTTCAAATTAATTAGATGTGTATTATTTACCATTATTAGAATGAAATGTACCAATACGTGTCTGTGCTTGATTCTCTATCCATGCATGAAAGTTCTTGAATGTTTGAAATGCTTCATACTTTTTCTTCAATAAATACACAGAAAAAATTATTGAATCATCATAAACAAATGTTGTGAGATACTTATTACCATTTGCAAAAGGAATTGGCATGTGGCCACATAAGTCGGAATGAAAAAATTCTGACTTTCTGCATGTTATGAATTGAGACTCTTGAAATGGATGCTTACTATGTTTTCCTAGTATGCATGCATCGCATTAGTTCCTCTATTTAGGAATACTAGGAAAACCATATACACCATTGTTTCTTAACAAACGAAGACTATTATATTCAAGTGACAAACATTTCATGCCACAATAAACTAGATGACAAATTACCTTCTTCAAGATGAGATATGTAGGAAAAGTTTTGAGCTGTTGCAGAACAACCCTTCAACTTCAACATCTTTCCATCTTCATACCTAGTCATGATGACCTTGTTATTAGAGGAATTACTTATCTCTACTATATTTGTCTGCAAAGTATACTATTCCATTTTTAATGTCATTTAGTTCTTCAAAACACTTTTCTAAAAGCCATATGAGAAGTTTCACTAGCATCAAGTAGGAAACAATCTTTGTAAGATGAAAGAGAAGTTATTTCATTAATGCCAAGATTACAGTCTACAACTATACAATGAGTAGAATCAGGTGCTTATGGAATTCTTTATTTTTATTTTTGTCTTCTTTATTTTGATCATGTCTTCCTTTGATGGAATCTCAAGGAGCCCAACACTTATTTTCTTCATGTTCATTCTTTCCACAATGCTTTCACTTTCGATTTAATATTTTGCTTGATTTGTTTATGCCCTCTCTACCCTAACATTTCTTTTTCCTCATCCTATTTTGTTGTTGGGTTCCCACAAGAACCTGCTTCCCAAATATGATGCAATGGGAGCACGTGAGTGCAACAAAACAAGAACACGCACGCACCCTTGTATGCATGCATGTCTTCCTGCTTCAGCAGTGGCAAACCTAGAGGTCGGATTGCCAGTGTGGAAAATAGGAGCGTACATGCACCCCTAATAACGTGCTTGCATATAAGTGCATGCACGCATATGTGGAAGTGCGCTCATGTTTTGTGCGATCACACACAAGGACACGTGCATGTCCCTGTGTATTAAAAAAAATAGTGAACAAATTGTTTTTTTCACAACCCACCTGTGAGCACGCAATGTGGTGAAAACGATCCCCAAGGAGGTGAAAATGACCCCCAAGGAGCCCAATGGAAGTCTCCAACTGGGCTAAAATGACACCCACAATGTTGGAGTAAGGTAGATGGAGTAGGAATGTCATTTTTTTTGTTTATTTTATTTGTTTTTCAAATAAAATACAAAATTAAGAAAATTTGAAAATGAATTGAACTGGGAAAAATTTGATATTGCAGGTACAAATTACCTAAACATAATGATAAATACCAATGAACCATCCTAAGAAAGGAATGAAACAAACCAATCAAAGGACCCAAACCTCGAATTAAACGAAGAAAACCCCAAAGATGAATTACATGGGGATTTAAACCAATTAATAATTTTGAGTGATAAACTGAAGAACACCAGGGAACCCTCTCGGGTTTCCCTCGCCACATCACTACAAAACATAATAGAGTCAATAAACATTACCCACAGTGAGATAATGAATTTTAGAGAATATAGGGCTCGAATGAGAGAAAATTATGGCACTGGTATATCCAAAGAGGATATAAAAAACCTGAATATCACAAAAGCCCAAATGGGGAGCAAATTTATAGATCCGAGAACATGACAGCCTCTAGATGTGAGGAAGAGATGAGTTTGCATGGACTGGTGTAATTACCAGCCATGGAGAGAAAACTGGACGAAGAGATGGTTCGTGGTTTTTGACAAGCCTCCATGCAACAATGTTGAGGTCCAATAGTTTTTCTCAGGAAAATATGGGATGAGTTTGTGTTAGGGTTCCATGTGAATTACTTAGACATCACTGAGTTCTAGGGCATCGATTTTGCCTCATCCCAAGATCGACCTCACGCCCACCAGAACCCACTTAGAGGACCTCCTGCACCTACGCGAGAGCCAAACCAGCTTCCTCAAACCCCTGGGTTAGGTAGCAGGATAAATGAGATCCATGAGTCCATTAGACATGCCACACGACACCTTATCAGGAATACCACATTTGTGGCTATGTCCTCGCAGAGCGAGTAGGACCACCCCGAGAGACATACTTCTGCACAGTCTACTGGTGGTGGGCAAGGAAGAGCAGCTACAGGTGGTAGCTAGGATGATCCATCCAGGTCGATGGGACTAGTACCACACTATTCTTCTCATTGTGGGCATACATTCCATGTTCTCACGCAGGACAGACAGCTACCTACACCAGGTTAGTTATTGCTTTATTTAATGTTTAAGTATTGATTATACGTTATGCAATCTCATAATTTATAATAAATTTAACTTACAACCAGATGTTGATGACTTGATTTGTTTTAATGTAAATCTATTCTGTCACATACCCCAATTTTGCAAAAACAATTTTATATTATTTGAGGACCATATGTTAAAATTTTATGCTAAGTTGTAATTGATGACTCAGTAGCGTCAAGGATATTTAATGTAAATTCTAAATATTTTATTTATAAATAAATAAAGGAGGAGAGAATAGCTTAGGAGAGCTGTTAAAAGAGTGTTTACTGGTCAAATTGGTGGAGGAGACTGGGTGGAGAGCAAACTGACATGTGGCAACATCCTCAAACCACTTCCAACTGTTGTAGGTGGAAACCTCCCTACATTTGTGGTCATGATTCCCCAAGAAAGTGGAATTAGAATAGGTGGCTCAATTAATGGAAACTGACCCAAAAGACCTAGGCAATCTTTATAAAAATTCCCATTGAAGAGAGCTGAGGCTACTCATTCTAGAGAAGTGATCATTCAGGTTGAATGAATGTACTTCAGAGAAATTCAAAGGAAGGGAAATTTGGAAAGTGTATGAGGGGATAACTGTTGATTGATCTAGTGAAACTTTTAAGCTGAAGATTATACTGCTTAGAGCAGAGTGTTTTACTGATCTATTGAACTAGTAAGTTGACAAAGGGTTCTGCTGTTTGCATTCTCCACCAGTTCTCAGCCAAGAAGACCAGGAACATGCTCGAGGGTCCTGAGGAAGAATTGTTTGAGTGCTCTCCAGGAGATTGGTAGGGAGGAATGGCCTCCTAAAGCTATTGTCGTCTGTCCTCAACAGGTTCTATGTTATTTTATTTTACTGTGTTAGTTAAATAAATCTTAGTTTGACTTCTATGTGAATATTATAAGTTCAAAGTTGATGAAATACTAGATTTAGTATTCTTATTAGATTGTTATAGAAATGATAGTGGTTTAGAGAATTAATGAAATAGATTGAAAATAAATTTCTACACTGTGTTTTTCCCCACTTGGAAACCAAGTCGTACTCTAGCACAGTTAGAATGTTTTAGGTAGATGAAAGAATTCTGAAGAGAATTAAAATAGCAGATAGAATCTTGTATCTGTAGATAGCAGAGTAAATTTATTTCAATATTTTAAATCTTAGGAAAAACAGTGTTATTTTTCATTTGTGTTTGTTGTTTTTACTTAGTATAACTAAATAAAATGTAGGAAAAGAAATAGTAACTACACTAGAGTATACTGATACAAATAGAAGTTATAGAAGATAACAATTATTGACCACACATTATATCTTATAAAATAATTACTAAATTCTAACCATTACTTAAAAATAAACCAGATTAGGGTTATTTATATAAACCCTTATTCTTTGAAAAAATAAACAGAGTTCCAAGGTTAACCATCTATTCTTACAGAGTTTCTGAATAACTATAATCTACATAATCGTAAATGGAATAAATGTAAATATAAATATTAAACTAAATAAAATTAAGAATTTCCACGGGGTCTTCACTTAGTGAAACTATGCCATAGCACGTTCATTCGTGGCATATGAAACAATACCCCTATTTTCAAAAAATATTGGAAAATACCTCCAAAAATCATTTTTTTTAACCCCCTCCCAATATGCCTTGCCGATTTTAAAAAACCCCTATTTTCCCTATATATTGCATGTATCCATTTTTTCATTTACATTTTTTATACCCCTTTATATTTCTACCTAAGGGAGAAAAAAACTAAACATAAGAAAGGGCGACACTTGATAGGCGCCCTTAGCCAAATCACTTTATTATGAATTAAAATCTATCACATGATGTCAAAACAAATAAGAGAGGGTTTATTTGTACCAATCTCAAATAGTAGTGTGTAACTGCTTTAGTAACTGCTTCAAGATGTGGACACTGGATATATATCCAACTCCAGAGGCTGAGAGGCCTTTTCAGTTGTAGTAGACTTTTAAATGCTTTCATCAACAATCATGCATATTTTAGTGCTCCTTTGTTTCAGAGCTTCAACAACTTTTCTCACAATAGTTTTAAAAATCTAGTTTGTATACATAATACTCTCATAGATTTCTTAGTACTTTGACTAGCATTAGTTGAACATTTATATTACATAGAGAGAAAATCTTAAGTGGAGAGCCTAGCTCTACTTCTTTCACAGTTGAACCAAATGCTTTGAGATCAAGATTGAGAACCAGAGATTTTAATTACTCTTTTTCGTTTGTGCAGGTGATTTTTGCATTGATGCACATTGAGAGTGAAATAGAAGAGTACTGCAACACGATATTGGTCGACAATTAATCCCAGGTTCATATGACTAAACATTACTTGATCTTTTTAAACATGTGAATAAGCAAATATTTAGAATTTTCTCGATGTCGTCGTCCCTAATAGTTCATACATTTCAATAGATAAAATTTTAAGGTCACCCGATTGCGCTAGGACTATTGCAGTTGGTATATTTATTCCCTTTTGCATCTTCGATTGAGGTCTTTAAAAATTGATTATAGGAACAAATCATCGTCGATCGCCATATTTGGTTAAGGAGGCGATTGTAATGTTCTTGTAGCACTCGCTTTTTTTTAAATGTACTTATCCCTATCTGACTGGGTTCCAAAGCTATGTGTCGATACAACAGCTTGCTTGAACGAAGCTCCATAGATTCATCTAATTGCAGAACTCTTCATTGTAAAAGAACCCGTGCTCATATTAAAGCATTTCTTCAATAAATAAAACAACTGAATCAATAGGAGGTTTCTCGCATTTCACTAAGTCCTTTCTGTCTCTAAGGCTTCTTGAAGATAGGCGCTATTATATACTTATTAACCTGATGTTTCAGTAAATAAACATATGGGGGAATAACATTTACACCTTTGATGTGGGAGGAGAGGTAAGGGTATCGATTCATTGTTTGGATAGGAAGGCATGTATTCATTCAATCCGATTGGGAAGGGCAAGGCATAGGGATCGAGTTATAGATAGCAGGAAGGATGGGGTTCCGCTCGATCACAATAGACGTCCATTAATGTTTCTTGTAATATTGCAACAATGGGTACCTTACCAAATACCTTTGCTTCATTATTTTGTCCAAGATTCATATATGCATGATATCCATTCTTAAGGGGTTAAGTTTTGAACTAGACCATGAAAAGATCCATAGAATGGCCTTATGGGTTAAGCTACACAATTTATGTCGTGATAAAATTAGTATAGCGAAGTTCCTATAGGTGTTTATAGAAAGAGCATACTTCAGAAACAATTGGGTCAAAAATAACTCATCCAACTTCATAATCATTAGGAACTACTCTTTCTGAACTATGTGTATGCATGATTAAGCATTCATTTGGGTCTTATGCATCATGGAATGGACATTACTTGCATGTATAATATCATCAAATGCTCGATCTTCAATTAATTTATCCTGGTGTATGTAAAAAATAAGGTTATAGGTTGGGATCAATCAATCTCTTTCTTGAAAATGAATGTTGGGTCTTAACTAAAAATGGGAGGGTAATTTTCTTTGTCTCATAGACCCAAATGAATTCTACTATCATTTCGATCCTTAATCCCCATTCATGGGAAGGCCAATGCCCAGATTGCAATTACATCCTCAGGACAAGCCCCAACTACATTCAAAACACCCACCCACTATGGGCCAATTCCTCATAGCCCAGCATAATCCCGTCAGCGTTATTCATTCGATATTTGCTCAATATTGGGTGAGATAAATATCCTCCCTTACTCCTCTTCTCTCACCATCTCCATCTCCATCTCCATCTCCATCTCTACCCCAACTGATAATGATTGGGAATCGTTATATTACTTTTATATTCTAAAAGTTTTATAGCACAGGTTTTGAAGGTGCTACAAGAACACTCATTTCTACCTCATCACAAGAAGCAGGGTAGGTTCAAGGCTAATTTTTCTAGTAATCAATTATATACTATCGAACTCAGCCATATATTGTATATATCACATGGTTGAATATGCTTTATAGGAGATTAACCCACCTTTTATTCATAAGACTTTCTAAATATTGTTGTTTTTAGTGCACACCTATCTAGCAAGCCTCTCCCATTAATGCTCCATAAGTCCATCTAATCTATTTGTGTTCACTATTGTAGAAAGAAACCACCACCATTAATACTGAGCTAATTTACACTCTTTTTGTTCCATGATGTGCCTTCTATGATCTTTTCTTTCCATGATGTGCCCTCTATTGTATATATTGATTTTACAATGGGTATCCAACAATGTTGACAAACATTAACAATTGTTATCTTGGTCCATTAGCAACAATTGTCGGTTAGTTCTCTATTCAAATCCCACACCATGCAATGTTCCTAATAAGACAACTATTTTTATATTGTCCTCTCATATGGTTATGTCATTCTTCAACGATTTTAAAGAAGTATTGATTCGACGACCATGCCATCGTAGCATAAATATATAATACACATGCTTAGCTTATTATTACTCGAGTAATTACCTCTGTATACATATTATTTACCAGCAAGAATATTTTATCCTCTGCCACAATGGATAAATTTCACCATATGGAGGAGTTTAGGAAGTAGTAAACAAATACACAGGTCCCAGGTTAAGATTTTATCGTCTGCCACAATGGATGAATTTCACTATATGGAGGATTTTAAGAAGTAGTAAGCAAATACGCAGGTCCCAGGTTAAGATTTTATCCTCTGCCACAATGGATGAATTTCACTATATGGAGGAGTTTAGGAAGTAGTAAACAAATACGCAGGTCCCAGGTTAAGATTTTATCCTCTGCCACAATGGATGAATTTCACTATATGGAGGAGTTTAAGATGTAGTAAGAAAATACGCAAGTCCCAGGTTTTATTATTGAGAATCTTTAAATCTAATATCTACATGCATTTTATATTTGAATGGATCCATTTGTCTTTGTTTATGGAAAACTGACTAGAGTTTCAAAATATATTAATAATAATATGAATACACATTTTGGAAAAAATTGATTATAGTAGCCTTGACTGTTGGATTTTTTTTTCCAAGCTACATGTCATTTGATCTCAATTTGCTTGTTGAGGTGGTAAATGTGTAGAGATATTTAAGGAACTATGCAGACACAAGCTAAAAATGGAAATATTACATGGATATACTCTTTATTTAGTACCTGAAATTTTTGGCAATCCTATATCAGGTTGGTGGAGTTTCTTGTGAGAACATATCATATGAGCTATTCAAAAATCAAATCTCAGCAGAATTTGTTGACTCAGCAGTCACGTTGACTAAAAATTAAGCTGGTAAGTCTGAGAGGCTACTTGTTCCTTAGATGAGTTGCTCAAGGTTGCTGAGCCAAATTTTGAACATGCAAACCCAGGAAGATGGAGTTGCCCAAACTTCCATACCAATTGGACTCGAAAAATTTAACACACAATGTGGAAACAGGTAAAAGAATGACAGCTTATCATAAATTGTGGAACATCATAACTTTAATATGAATAGGAGATTCAGCATTCAATGTACACTAGCAAACAAAGCGACCAAGAAATTCATAAGATGTGCATGATGAAATCAATCTAATAAGATTAATTATCCAGAAAACAATAATGCCAGCATTTAGAACAGGAAAGTCAATAGTATGGTTCACATACTTTGATATTTTAGTATAGTCCAAATCCTTACAACAAAGGCATAGAGTTAATGTAGGATATAAAATCATGCAACAAGAATCCAAGATTAAACACATTAAAAATATTATAACCACAGAAGCAACTATGAAAGAATAAACTCTTGGAGCCTTTCCACAGCCAAAGAGAGACTACTTTTCCTCTTTACACTGTGATTAGATTAACCATATTGGAAAAAAACATCTTTGAGAGCCATTACATTTCTCACTTCATTCTAGCAGTGAAGAGAAACCTGAGTCATTGGTCTCAGAGGCCATAATTTCTCTACGAAGTTGATTGGTCTCGGAGGCCATAATTTCTTTTCAGACAGATGGGTAACTCAAGTTTGCTCTACCAATTTTGAACATGCAAACCTTGGAAGATGAATCTTTCCAAATCTCCATATCAATTGGTGTATAAACAGGTCAAATGAGAATGGAATACAGGCAGTTGATTCAGCTAAAATTGTACACTAGAAGCAAAAAATCCAAAAATAGGAGGGTGATGACCTCCTTGGAAATAGGAGTAATGCACAAAATGTGAGAAAAAACATTTCATGTATAGACCTATGCTCCTCCATTACTCGGAAGGAATCATGCTAATTTCCTCTTGTATACACTTCTTCCATTCAGAGCTTGAGTTGGGCGAGAATTTTCACGCTGCAATATGTAATATATACATTCTACTTAAAAAGAAAAACCACAATGCATTCAAAAATTGACGTCATTTTTAAAAAATGTTTTGCTCTAAATAAACTCATGCACTCCTTCATAAGCAGAGACATTTCATTCTAGTGAATAGAAAGAAACTAGAGAAAACAGAACTGAAATTGTGCTCTACCTTGAGAGCAGCATATAACATATCCACTTGCATGGGAGAGAATTTGTGTATCTGTTAAAGTTAGAAGATGGAATCAGTAAATCCCAAACCCATGAAGGTTAATCCAACTTCAAGTCTGCATAGATAAATCCTAGTAAAGAAACTACTTGCTATACAGAAATGCAAACACAGAACCAACATTAAGGTTCTTATATCTTTGTTGAATGCTTAATGTTTATATTAAGCAATAATACCCAATAGGAAACCACACATCATATACATTTTGACTAGACATTTCTGGTAGTTATCTATCTTATAAAAGGTTGTGATGTGATTTCTTTGAAACCTTAAGGTATGCATACATTATCTGGGGTTCAGCTTCATACTCTACATGGCGCAGTAACTAATGTATATAGATCCCTGAAGCACGTCATGGATACAACAGGAAACTGCACATTCTATTGAAAACAAGAAAAGGTACTTAGCAAGATTGTGATATGGTCACTTTACCTTTTTCATCACCATCCACATCACTCCCTCTGTGCATGGAGGAGTGGTTAGGGAACCACTATATTGATAGAAATGCTTTCGATTCAAATTGAGCTCTGTTGGGTCCACACCACCTGTTATATCCACTGCTTGATTCCATTCAAAAGATGGTATGTATGGCCAAATGAAACATACAAAATCAGAAAGCATGTTATTAAAATCTTTCTTCACAGCACAGGTTTTATTTAGTTACAATAAGAGCTACAAGTGATAACCTAATGAATTGTTTTCATTCTTTAAATTTCATCATTTTAACGTGCTGTCCAGGTACAAAGGAGATTTCATCTGAGCAGTGCCAGATAAAACAACACTGTAGCGTTATGCATATTCCAGTAAAATAGAATGTTGTTTACCTTCAAAATATTCATATAGACTGCTCTTCAAGAAAGAGTTCTCTCCATTCTTCCAATGGAGCATGAATACGCCACATGAACACTTTACATGCTACCAGTGCTAACTTGTCTGGATTCTTGGAGAAACAAATCCTGATTATAAAAGCAAAAGAGAGTAAAATGTGCTCCCTTAAAGAGAATATATGACATTTTATAAGATCATCAATCAATGTTGCCACATTTATCTCTGTAGCAGACAAAGGCTGCCGAGGTCCATTTGAGACAGGTCACAATGCATTTTACCCAGTTATAAGCAGGTAGCATGTAAGAGACATAATGTCTAATAAAACAGAATTGAATATATGAATTGTAAATATGTACAATAGGTTGGGGCACTGTTTATGACTCATCCCCCTTAGATGAATGGTTGTCTCATGTTGGTGATCTTACATTGATACTAATGCATTTGATAATTAATTAATAGCATTTTAATAGCCCAATGGGCTAGCTCAACTAGTTGAGTGCTGTGAATTAAAGCAAATCTTGGGATCAAGTCCTGGGACTGGCTTCCTTTGTGATGTACTTGATATGTGTGGGGACCTCACTCGATGTCCTTGACAGGTTAGACACACTAAGTCTATGCCATGTGCTTCACACTGGGTACCATCCTCAGAATGAGGGGAAGTGCCTATAGGTTTCCCCCACTCAATGTACCTGACAGATTAGGCACACTAAGTCTATGCCATGTGCTTCACACTGGGTACCATCCTTCGAATGAGGGGAAGTTCCCAGAGGTTTCTCAGGGTTCTAAATTCCAAGGGGAAAAAATTTAATAGCATCTTAATTATGCCTTCATGAGGTACATTATAACACAATCAAGTTATCAACAAAAGTTGGCTTGCCCACTGGACTAACATCAATAACAGAAGAATGGCTTACAAAGAGCAGACAACTTTTTTATTTTGACTCCAGCGAAACCACTCTTTCCAAAGGCCCGTTGTAGTTGGAATTATTTTTTATATACTTAGCTTACTAGAAACTTTGTCCAAGATTTCAGCCTGGCATGATAAGGTGTAAATTTCACTAGGCATTGGATGACCCTGTGAGTGCATCCAAGGTTCATGCAAAAGAAGACTGTATTATGTATACATATTTACTAGATGGAATACTCTATAAAAGATTCAATACTGTCAATCAATCTTACTTCTTTAATTTCATCCATTTCTAGGATAAAGTAAAAGGAATCAGCAGTAATTTTTGTTCTTGACTGGATTGTATAAAGGATAGAAATGAGGAAAAGAAAGAACATTGTAGAGAATGGATAAGTATTCGGTACCTTTACTGAAGAAATCCAAGGCATCCAATGGTTCACACCTTCCCTGTCAGACCACAATTCCCAGGCCACAGACAAAGGGACATCAACTTCCACTCAATCCCTGCACTATCATTTATTAGCTCTCTATAGTCAAAGTAAGGTCACAAAATAATTATCCTTTATCTAGCTAAAGCTTCCAGAAGCCCCAGAATAATGATGACACAAGAATGTTGTTAGAAACTTAGAAATATCCGTATCTTTTTCCAATTTACAGGTCACAAAATTAGTTGAATCTCCCTGCCAGTAGGAAGTGGTCAGTAGCCTTTCCACAAATGGACTGACAGTAACCATGGCCACTCTGATGAAAGAAACTAATCTTTTAAATTTTGAGTTGCATTGGGGATCCTAT
>LPNX010093255.1:218259-260759 GCA_001517045.1 Pseudotsuga menziesii
CACCCTTTCTACATGTTAACACTAAAAATTCCATAGAAAAATTTGGTGTTAGAAATCTTGAGGTTCACTGGGCTTGTACAACAAGTAGAAGTGAAGAGGAGAATGGTTGATTAACAAATGACAATGGCATTTTTTAGGTGAAGAAAGTGATGAAGCTTTTGAGGAAATGATCATAGAGATTGTTGAGTTGCTTAAGAGACCCTCCTGAAGGTTCATCTCTAGCAGAAAAGATTGCAGCAGCTACCTTTCCTTTACCGTTAGGAGCACTTGTGAAATATAACAAGATCATTAAAGATGGGTAAGAGTTTGGAGTTTATTAAGGATATTACTATATCAGCAATGGAGTTGCTGGAAGTCCATGGCCTAGCACAACCATTGTGACAGCACTCTGTCCTAAAAAGCTCTGAGATGGTACACAGATATCAAGTACCATTGTTATAAAGGTGGAAGGTGTTTTTCCTTAATTGCTTCCCAGCACCTGAACCTGCATTGTTTCCAGTACATATCAATATAGATCATGCAGGATTCTCATACTTACAAATAACACTTAGAAAGCAACCCGAGAGTTATACCAGAACCTGATGGTGACCTTTTTTGGGCTCAGAGCAAAGGTTTTTAACATAGATTTGAAGGAGTTTGGAAGACAATGAATACATATTACAAAACTTGTTCTTCATGATTACTTTGAGAGGATAGAAGATCAAGTTTCCTTATTCTCATGCCAATCTAGGTGCTTTGATTGAATACTGCTGATGATGATGTCATGCTATTATTATATCAGAAGAAGAGCACCTTTTGCAATGTTGCTCCAAGCTTATTTTGTGGGATTGATTGATTGATTGAGTGGATGGTGTCGGTTCACTGGTGACACTGACCGAGTATCAAGTCATCTACTAGGGTTCAATCCTTGTTGTGGTCTATCCACCCGTATTGCATCAGTTTCAAAGCTATGTAATCAGAAACAGGATACGAGGCAAAGAATTTTGGAGGATAAGAAACATGACCCCGTCCTCCTAAGATATATTATGCATATCAAAATTGATGATTTGCAATGTCCTCATGTAGTGTCAAGACCCCTCGTAGCATCTATTTTAGATGCAAAATTGACTCAAAGTGTATTAATGTAATATCAAGACCTCCTCCCATCATATATTATGCATATAAAATTGATTAGTAATCTACTAATGCAGTGCCAAGTTGGAAATGCATATGAGAACGTACACGAGAACATAAGGTTTGCTAGTCGAACTTCTGATAACATAAATAGATTAGGCTGGGTACAAGATTGGGGCAATTTTCAAAGGGCTGAATCCGGATGCATGCCTCTGGCAGTTTTCAAAGATATAAGGTTGGGTGCAAGTCTTAGGCTAATCTTAAAAGGACAAGGCCAGGTGCAAGATCCAGGATTTTTTCTTTTTCTTGAAGGGATGAGGTTGGGTGCATCTTTCAACTTTCAAACGGATAAGGCCAGGTGCAAGTCTCGGATAAAGAAGTCAGGTGAAAGTACCAGGAAATTTTTGAAGGGATAAGGCCAGGCAATCTTTGAAGAGATGAGACTGGGCACAATTTCCAGCCAATCTTTGAAAGGATGAGGTCCGGTATCAGCAATTTTCAACTGGATGAAGTTGGATGCATGCCCGGGGAAAATTTTAACGCGATAAGGCTAGATGCAAGTATTGGGCAATTTTCAATGAGTTGCTACTGGTTCAACTTTCGGGCGACTTTCACAGGGATGACACCAAATACAAGTCACACGCAATTTTAAAAGTAATAAGGCTAGATGAAAGCTTCGAGCAACATTCAAAGTGATAAATCGTGGGCAATTTTCAAAGGGACAAGAACATGTGTGAGTGGGACTCGATTTTCCAAGAGATTAGGTTAGGTGCAAGTTGCGGGCTTTTCAAGGGGATGAGAGCCGGGTGCAAATTGTGGGCAATTTTCAAAGGAATACCACCGGGAGCAAAATCCAGACAATTTTCAAAAGGATGAAACCTGGTGCAAGTCCCAGGCAATTTTGCTGGAATAGCTACCCTCAACACTGAGACCTGACCTCTGAGCCACTCTTTGCATAAACTCAAAGAAACAAAAACCCTCTAGAAATACAAATACCCACATAATCAATTCAGAGGAATTTATACATTCATGTAGAGTCGTACTTACATATGTATTCAGTTGCCTGACGAAGCTAGAGAAGTTGCTGTGCTTGAAGTAAGTGGGAAAAAGGACACTGGAGAATTCAGTGGGATTCCACACAATAAAATTGTTGCTGCTGGGGCTCCATGACACCATAGCATTCGTGGCCGTGTCGTCCACCATATCATACGTCTTGGTTAAGAAAGGGGGTGGCCCATTGCTGCTGCCGTTCTACAAACCCTCCATCACACGAAATCAATCGGAATTCTACACCAAACAGTACCAAATTCGCATCATTTGATCTGTTTCGAACGCACAACTTCGTCCAAGAGCCTACTAGAATGGATTGAATCTAATCCTGCGTAGGATCGATGAGGATCTAGGCATAAAATATTGTCTTCGATTTTTGCAGTGTGGAATTCATAGTAGAAAATATAGACGACCGTGGAAGAAACCCCTTGACCGGTCGGCCGCCTCGGCCGCGTTCACGCAGGAGCAGTTCAGAACTAGGTTCACGCAGAGTAGAAGGATAAAATGTGCAGTTTTGCAGAGAAGAGAAGGGCGCGGGCAAAAATTTGGAATAAAATAACCCTAAACATATTGGATATTTATATACTTTAAAAAAAAACCCTTGTTACCCCTAATATACCACCAATATATTGACTTTAAATTTTTTAATTTTTAACCACCCCAATATGAACGGACGTGATATCATATTGGTCCCTAGGTGACGCCCCCGCGAGAATTTCATAATTAGGAACTAATTAATTTAAACAAACATGCTTATAATGTGTGAAGGAATAACCTGAGGGTTGAAACCCTAACATTTAATTTATCTGTTATAAATTGATTTATATAAGTTTTAACCATATACATTGATAACTGTGTAAATAAATTAAACAAGAAAACTTTAAGCTAGACTAATTACCATCTTATCTCTAAAAAATTATAATATATTTATAAACTCATTTATTTTAAATACTTCTTAAACAGGTTAATAAACATCAATACACATGTACAGGCAAAATAGAAGCAAACAGGAAACTGTGCTCAAATAATAATTAATTTAAGAATACACTTATACAAGGGTTTGATTTCCAGTAAACCCTAATAATTATTTACTTATTGATAAGAATAAAATTTATAAATTTACATTACGAGTGTTCCACAGTCTTTATATTAATATTATTATTTATAAACATAGCATAAACAGTAAATTTCTTCACTGTCAATAGAAGAAGGAAATAAAAACCTATTTTACAATAACATTATTTACAGGTTAATGAAATCATAACAATCGTGAGACAGAGCTCGAGATAAATAAAATATTTATTTATAAAACCAACTATAATACATTGTCAAGCCATAAGGCTGAATCCTAACTTGAAAACCAAATACATGTCAGGGCTTAGCAATGTACACAGAGGAGAGTCAACCACTACATTGACCTGGGTGGAGACAGTGTCAACAAGCTCAAGTTTCACCACACTGTGACAAGCCAAGAAAGGACCAGAACTGAAAAGTATGGACGGGCCAAGAGCCAAACACATAAACAAGTAACCACTTGCACAGTAAGGGTACAACAACGAAGTTCTTGAGCCAAGGACTGAAAAATGAAACTACAGCAACAGCAAATACAAGCCATGAAGCAAGTAAATAGAGGAGAAACCTCTCATGGCCTCCAAGAAAAAAAATACACAGAGCAGCCCGCAGGCCAGCGAAACCCTCGAAGACAAATGACCGGTGAATAGGGTTTCCAATCTTTTAAATTAGCAGTGCATGGATGAGAATAGACCACGTGGTTTCCAAATATTTTAACCACGCATGGGTTTAGACTATAGTCAACCTACATTCCAAATGATTTATTTCATTATTGCAATAATCAACAAATCAACTATGTAATCGACGATGGAAGGTATATATATATATATATATTCACTGATTACAACGTAAAAGCTATATCATTGTAATCGTTGGGGTCGAGGTTTGTGTCAATTATTAACAATGATATATATAACGTTGACTATAGAGTAAGGATGGCAAGACCTTGCCATTGAAAAACAATACCAAGTCGACCATAGTATAACATTTCAAAAATAATGAATTGTATGTTTACTTTACAATCGACTTAAAATTAGTTACAACCATATCATTTGCAATCGGTGGTTAAGATTAGTTACAATTGCTAATAACTTATATTCATCGTTGGACTATGGAGCAAAAGTATTTAACCATATCAAGCAAACAATCACAGGGTTAACTTTATTGTAAGCTTTTACATTAGTGTTTTGTAGGATCAACTTATTAATGACAATAATAATGATTCCTATCAGTATTTTACAAAACAGTTTGTGATTGTTTATGTATACTTGGTTCTAGTGTAGCATAAGAATATTTGTCATATTGTCTCACTTGATGAATACCTTAGATTAGAAGTTCTAAGTAATGTAATCTACTATAGTAAATATTATCAACTACAACTTATTATCAGTGAGGCAACATGACAATAGTAGTTTTATTTATGGAGTAAACCATGCACAAGGTTTGTAATTATAGAAATTGCCAGGTAGTAAGTTCTCTACAGGATGCAAGTGGCAATCATATCGGTACATTATAAAATGATATGGTAATGTATATAGTTACAATAATACATGCATCAAAGAAATGATTCAAATGCTAAAGTTCAAAACTCAATGATTAGCATATTCACATGCAAACAACAGCTTAATAATTTTCATGGCTAGTAAGATAGAGATAAGATAGAAACATGCATTCTATTGAACAGCTTTACCTTCGAAATTTACAGGAATACTTCCATGAATAAAAGACCGTACAGTTAAATGCAACATTAGCATTATAAGCATGATAAAATAGAAGTAAAAGTAAAACAAAGAACATGAGCTCTAAGCTCACTGCAAATATCTCTTGCTTCGCTAAATGGGATAAAGATAACAATCTTTATATTTCTACTTTGAATATTGTTTTGAAAACAAAAACTATAGAGGACAAAGTACTTTACCTCATCAGAGCTCACTTGAGAATAATCAATTTATTTACTAGCATATTAACATGCAAACAGAATTACTTCTTGCTACTTATGAATTAAACTTCTACTTGATCGATCGTTACCTGTTGAACTTGTAAGAATCAGCAGTCCATCTATGTTAGCATAAAGCTAAGTAAGCCCAATTTTTCAAAGATAGATTTCACCTACTTGCCAAAAAGTAACTTGTTAGTAAAGCTGAAAGAAATCTGAATGCAGATTTATCTTTTATACATTATGAAAATTGAAGCTGTATTAGCTATCATGATATGAAACTAATTAATACTATTTGATAGATTGTTTCATTTTTCGCTAATCGCTAGCAGTTAGTAAACTCTGTATTCAAACATTTTATGTTATCTTAAAATTTTTAAATTTTTGTGAAATTTTGGGGTTATGAAATGTGGTATCAGAGAACAAGGTTCAAACACTAGGCCTTGATGAAGCTCAACTTGCTTTTATGAAACAGTGTATTAAATCATTTTGCTGATGTTGTTTTCTTTTAATGTTATTCAACAGAGAAATTTTTTCTGAGTTTAACAACATGTATGGAAAGACTGGAGGAATATGTGGAAGAGGAATCTCCCTTTACTGAACAAGAAAACTTACAAAGAGAACCTATACATGAAGACATAACCACTAATTCCTCAGAACTTTTACAAACAATAAAAGAATTAAAATCTAAAATGGAATCTGTTAAAAAGGAAAATTAGAGGATTCTGGGAGCTCGGGAGGAGTTCAATCAAATCCTAACAGAAAGATTTCATGCTAACGGAAGGGGTAAAAGAGCTGATTCTGAAGATATAAGTTACCAACATAAGTATAAAAAGGCTAAACAGACTAAAAATGAAAGCAACTCATCTTCAGAAATATTTGGTGATCAACGTAATTTTCATTCCACTAGTGATAGTAGTGATGACAACCATTATACTAAAAAGAGAAAATATAAACCTTATGAGGAAATTTCTTGGGAGTTTAAAAAGATTAAACTGCCAACATTTAATGAAGAAACTGAGAAGGTGGAGGAAGCAGAATCCTGGTTATTTGGGATGAAAAAGTACTTCCAGATTTATAACTATTCTAATCAATTAAAGGCTAGAATGGCTATCTATAATCTTTCAGGGAAAGCTAATATATGGTGGCAAGATTTAAAGAGAGTGAAAAGAATAAGAGAAAAGAACGTAAATTGCAGTACCTTCAACAAGTACTTTAAAAAGAAATTTTTATCTGAGTAGTACTATGAAGAAAGATCAAAAGAACACTATGAGCTTAAACTAGGCACAATGACTATGAAAGATTTGAACAAGTTTTTAAGTCTGCTTAGGTATGTGCCATACCTTGTAGATGAAAAAACAAAGGTACAACGGTTCCTTAGCTGTTTACCTTATCACATAAAGGATAGGATTGAGTATGACAATCCAAAAACTCTAGAAGAAGCTATGAGGAAAGCCAATTTCTGTTATGAACAGAACTGAAAAAAGGAAAGCATGGCCAATTGGAAGGCCAAAAAGAATAATAATAATTATGATCAAAAGAAGAAAGAGTTTGTTCCCAATCAGAATTCTAAAAATAATTAGGCCAGAAATTTTTCTAACAAGAATTTCCAAGGGAATAAGAATAATTCGCCAAGCAATCAGAACAATCAAAAGGGTAAAGAGTATGCTAATAATCATGGAAATTACACAAAGAACTTTGAATTCAAGGAACCCATAAAGTGCTGGGAGTGTAATGGCCCACATTATGCCTCAGTCTATCCTAATCGGAAAAATATTGTCAATAATATCCATACAATATAGGAGGAGATGACTATTGGAGATTTAGCGAGGACTATGCCCAGGATCAATGCAGCCTTGGAGAATCAACAGGGAAACTATCAAACTTCCATGGTAGAAGTAGAAGGTAAGATAAACCAAACCCCTATAGTTATTTTAATTGATCCAAGAGCTAGTCTAAGTTATATTTCACCTAAATTGGTAGAAAAATGTAAGCTGTCTGTTGAAAAATTTGAAAGTTCTTGGTTGGTTAAGTTAGCCATTGGTGCAAAGAGGAAGGTAACTTGTTTTGTAAAGAAATGTCCAGTAGTTATGGATTAATTTGAAACTTTTGTAAAGCTTAATGTACTACCTGTTGGTTCTTACGATATACTAATCGGTATGGATTGGTTAGAGCAACATAGGTTGATCTTACACTGTTATGATAAAACCTTTACTTGTATAAATAATGTTGGAAAATCAATAAGTGTAAAGGGAATCCCTAGGAAAACAACCCTAAGGCAGATTTCTGCTCTGTAACTTAAGAGAGCTGTTAGGAAAGGTTGTAAGGCTCATGCAGTAACTGTAATTAATGAGGAAAATCTAAATAGTACAGATAAATTAAAATTGGAGGATATATCATTTTTAAAAGAGTATGCAGATGTATTTTCAGAAGAGATTCTAGGACTGCCTTCGAAAAGGGAACTAGATTTTATCATTGAGCTAGTACCGGGTGTAATACTCAGCTCAAAGGCCCCTTATCAAATGAACATACTTGAACTTAATGAACTAAAGTCAAAATTAAAAGAACTTATTAACAAAAAGTATATACGACCCAGTGTGTCTCTTTGGGGGGGCACCTGTCATCTTTGTTAAGAAAAAGGACAGAGCTATGTGACTTTGCATAGATTACCGTCAGTTAAATAAGATGACTATTAAAAATAGATACCCATTGCCTCTCATAGATGATCTGTTTGATCAACTATGTGGAGCCACAGTGTTTTCAAAATTTGATTTAAGGTCTGGATATCATCAAGTTAGGATTAAAGATGAAGACATCTTTAAAACAGCTTTTAGGACTCGATATGGCCATTACGAGTTTGTCGCCATGCCATCCGGGCTTACTAACGCCCCAGCTGTTTTTATGTGTTTAATAAACAATGTAATGCATAAATATCTGGACAAATTTGTGGTCGTGTTTATCAAAGAAATATTAATCTATTCAAAATCTGAAGAAGAACATAAGGAACATTTAAAAATTGTTTTGCAAGAGTTACGAAATCATCAACTCTTTGCAAAGTTTAGTAAATACGATTTATTTAAGGATAAAATCTAGTACTTAGGACATGTGGTGACTAAGGAAGGAATTTTGGTGGATCTCGAAAAGATAAAGGCGATTGAAGAGTGGCCAGTTCCTAAAGATGTAACTAATGTTCGGTCCTTCATGGGAATTACTGGTTATTACTAGAGGTTCATTGAAGTTTTTTCGAGAATTGCAAATTCGATAACTTCTTTGCAGAAGAAGGGAAATAAATTTGATTGGAATGAGAAGTGCGAGGATAGTTTTAAAAAGTTAAAATTTTTATTAACTAGCGCACCTATTTTAAGAATAGCTAATCCAAATAAAGATTTCCTAGTTTGTAGTGATGCCTGCAATGATGGTTTAGGCGGAGTATTGACTCAAGAAGGGCATGTTATCACTTATAAATCTAGGAAATTAAAAATTCATGAAAATAATTATGTGACTTATGATTTGGAATTAGATGTTGTTATACATGCTCTAAAGATGTGGCGTTATCATTTAATTGGAAGAAAATTTATTCTAATGACCGATAATAAAGGACTAAAATATCTTTTAGATCAGCCTTATCTGAATGCTAGAAAAGCTAGGTGGCTAGCTTTTCTGAGTGAGTATGATTCGAAATTCAGCACATTAAAGAGAAAAAAATAAAGTTGTTGATGCATTAAGTAGAAATGCACGGCTGAAATTTGGAGTAGTTATCAACACTTATACAACAGATCTAGAAGAACAGCTTAAAGCAGGGTTAGAACAAGATGAAATTTACCAAAATTTACAAGCAAAAACGAAAGAAAATCCAACAGAAAGTTTAAGTAAAGGGTATAGATTGAATGATAAAAGATTTTTACTGTATAAAGACATAATGTATGTACCAAATGTACCTAAAGTTAAGTTATTAATTTTAGATGAAATCCATAAAACTCCATACTCAGGCCATCCAGGTTATCAAAAGACTGTAACTATGTTAAGAAATGAATATTTTTGGCCAAACATGAAGACTGAACTGGCAGAATATACCGCTAGGTGTTTTGAATATCAGTAGATAAAAACTAAACATCAACACCCAGCTGGATTACTTTAGCCATTACCCATTCATAGCTGGAAATGGGAGATAATTAGTCTTGATTTTGTTACTGGACTGCCTAAAAATCAGAATTTAAATGATTCTATAATGGTAGTAGTTAAGAAATTGAGTAAAGCAACTCACTTTATACCTGTTAAAACTACGTATAAAGTTGCAAGCATAGCTGATATATTTTTAAAGCAAATTTTTTGACTACATGGGATACCGAAAGTTATAATCTCAGATAAAGACCCTAAATTTACAGGTAACTTTTGGAAATCTCTATTTAAAGGATTAAACACTACACTAAATTTTAATACTTCGTTCCATCCTCAAACTGATGGACAGACTGAAAGAGTAAACCAAGTACTGGAATATTTACTAAGAATGTATGTAAAAGATCAACCAAGTAAATGGGAGGATTATTTGAATCTAGTGGAATTTGCTTATAATAATAATTATCAAACTTCAGCTAGATTTAGTCCTTTCGAAATCTTGTATGGAAGGAAGTGTAACACTCCTATTTCTTGGAGTAATCCGATGGACAGATTAGTATTAGGTCCTAAACTATTGAAAGAAATGGAAGAAATTGCAAAGCAGGTACAAGATCGACAGAAAAGTCAAGCAGAGCTTAAAAGAACTCCAGAGGAGTTTTAGGTAGGTGAACATGTGTTCATCAAGCTGAGACCCAAAAAGAGATCTCTGAGGTTGGGTAGTTGTGCCAAACTAGCACCTCGTTACTGTGGTCCATTTGAAATACTGTCCAGGATTGGATAGGTAGCTTATCAATTAGCATTAGGATGTTTTTCACATTTCTGTACTAAAGAAATATGTTCATGATGCTACTCATGTTGTTAACTGGAATGATATACAGATGGAACCAGAAGGAGATTTTCTGGTGGAATTGAACTGTATCCTTGGGCGGAGGGAGATCACACTTCGGAACCGCACCATTGGTTAGGTGAAGGTGCAATGGAAGCACCTTAGTCCAAAGGAGGCCACCTAAGAATTGGAAAGTAATATGCGGGATGCATATCCAATTCTGTTCCAGGGGAATTTTGAGGACGAAGAATAAATAACATCGAGGATGATGTTATAATTTAAGGGGGTGTGTATGTCACATACCCCAATTTTGCAAAAACAATTTTATATTATTTGAGGACAATATGTTAAAATTTTATGCTAAGTTGTAATTGATGACTCGGTAGGGTCAAGGATACTTAATGTAAATTCTGAATATTTTATTTATAAATAAATAAAGGAGGAGAAAACAGCTTAGGAGAGCTATTAAAAGAGTGTTTACTGGTCAAATTGGTGGAGGATACTGGGTGGACAGAAAACTGACAAGTGGCAGCATCTTCAAATCACTTCCAACTGTTGCAGGTGGCAACCTTCCTACATTTGTGGTCACGATTCCCCAAGAAAGTGGAATTAGAGTAGGTGGCTCAATTAATGAAAACTAACCCAAAATACCTAGGCAATATTTATAAAAATTACCATTGAAGAGAGCTGAGGTTGCTCATTCTAGAGAAGTGATCATTCAGGTTGAATGAATGTATTTTAGAGAAATTCAATGGAAGGGAAATTTGGAAAGTGTTTGAGGGGATAACTGCTGATTGATCTAGTGTAGCTTTTAAGCTAAAGATTATATTGCTAAGAGCAGAGTGTTTTACTGAGGTATTGAACTAGTCAGTTGACAGAGGGTTCTACTGTTTGCATTCTCCACCAGTTCTCAGCCAAGAAGACCAGGAACAGGCTCAGGGGTCCTGAGGAAGCATTGTTTGAGCGCTCTCTAGGATATTTGTAGGGAGGAATGGCCTTCTAAAGCTATTTTCGTCTATCCTCAACAGGTTCTATGTTATTTTATTTTACTGTGTTAGTTAAATAAATCTTAGTTTGACTGCTATGTGAATGTTATAAGTTTAGAGTTGATCAAATGCTAGATTTAGTATTCTTATTAGATTGTTATAGAAATGATAATGGTTTAGAGAATTAATGAAATATATTGAAAATAAATTTCTACACTATGTTTTTCCCCACCTGGAAACCAGGTTGTACTCTAGCACAGTTAGAATGTTTTAGGTAGATGAAAGAATTCTGAAGAGAATGAAAATAGCAGATAGAATCTTGTATCTGTAGATAGCAGAGTAAATTTATTTCAATATTTTAAATCTTAGGAAAAACAGTGTTATTTTTCATTTGTGTTTGTTGTTTTTACTTAGTATAACTAAATAAAATGTAGGAAAAGAAATAGTAACTACACTAGAGTATACTGATACAAATAGAAGTTATAGAAGATAACAATTATTAACCACACATTATATCTTATAAAATAATTACTAAATTCTAACCATTACTTAAAAATAAACCAGATTAGGGTTATTTATGTAAACCCTTATTCTTTGAAAAAATAAACAGAGTTCCAAGGTTAACCATCTATACTTACAGAGTTTCTGAATAACTATAATCTACAGAATAGTAAATGGAATAAATGTAAATATAAATATTAAACTAAATAAAACTAAGAATTTCATAATTAGGAACTAATTAATTTAAACAAACAGGCTTATAACCTATGAAGAAAAAACCTGAGGGTCAAAACCCTAACATTTAATTTATTTGTTATAAATTGATTTATATAAGTTTTAATCATATACATTGATAACTATGTACATAAATTAAACAATAAGACTTTAAGCTAGACTGATTACAGTCTTATATCTACAAATTAATAATATATTTATAAACTCATTTATTTTAATTACTTCTTAAATAGGTTAATAAACATCAATACACCTGTATAGGCGAAATAGAAGCAAACAGGAAACTGTGCTCAAATAATAATCAATTTAAGAATACACTTATACAAGGGTTTCACTTCTAGTAAACCCTAACAATTATTTACTTACTGATAAGAATAAAATTTATAAATTTACATTACGACTATTCCACAGTCTTGTTGCAGCTGCAACATTTATCCCCAAGTTTTTTTAAATTTTTGGGCCCCTCCTTATGTTTTAGCATTATTATTGATCGTTAAACTTTGGAGTTTTTGGGCATGCTGTCTTTTCGAGAAATTTTGAAGATTGATTATCGGCCTGTTTAAATTGCTATGTTTGTTTTTCGTGTTGGGCCGCGGATGTGAATTTAGCTTGCTAGCCGAGGATAAGTCAAATATTTTGTTCTTTAAGGCTGCTGTTTTGGAGGCAGAGCGGTGTTTAACCTTTGTCGACGCCTGAAGTTGTTTGAACACTTATTGTTTTGGTCAACTGGGTGTCATCTTATGTTAAATCGGTGGCTGATAACTTGTTTCTTTTCTGTCGTTGCGGATCCCAAATCGCTTAGCCATCTGAAGCAGAAAGCGATCCGCTTGCCAACATACGTTTTCCTGTTTAGCCTTGGACCCGAAGCTGTTTCTCTTCCACCGTTACGGATGGGGAAGCCATTTATCTTCTGATGTTCAAACCTAGCTGACTTCTGATCTAAATTTTATCCCGCCCGCGTCGCGTGTCTTCAGCCTTCTCTCTTCCGCCATTGTGGCTGAGAAAGTCCTTTAGCATCCGAAATATGAAAGTCGTCCGACCTCCGATTAAAGTTCTTTGTCCTTTGAGCCCTCCCTTCCACCATTGCGGCTCTCAAAGTCATTAAGCTTCCAAAAGAGAAAGCCATTCTATTTCTGATTCAAAGCTTTTCCCACCCTCCAGTCACATGTCGGTAGCATTGACTCTTCCACCGTCGCGGCCGGGAAAGCCATTTGGTTGCCGTTGTTGGTTTCCTCTCGATTTTTGCCGTTGGTTTTGTTATCACAAGACCATGGGAGGATGAGGTCGTGGTGTCCGCATTTGTAGATAACAGTGGTGCACCTAGCCACTCAGTTAGTTTAATTTTTGGGTACTATAATTTAAATGTGTTTCCAACAAATGATACTTGTTGTTTGATTGTAGCTAGTCTCCTGAGATTGGTCAAGGGAGACAGACCATTTGGTGAAGGTAGAGCTGAAACCAGCGGGATCATAAGGTGGGAAAATCAAAGAAAAGAAAAATAGATGGTGACAAAGGAGCAGCTCTGAAAGGTCTGGCAGTTACTTGGCCAATCATGAGCATGCGCAGACCAGATAGAGGAATATGAAGCATTGGGAACTGAAAGGTCATACGTTTCAGGGAATCCCAAACGATCTGCGGCTGTAGTTTAAATACTTGAAAGTTAGAATTTAGAAGGACTTTTTCCCTGGAGGAATTTGTAAACCTTTTGCTTGTAAGAGGAACTATTTCGTTTTACAATCAGAAATTGCAACTTTTGCCTGCTGGAGGAAGCGAAATGTGGAATGTATCAATGTGATTTAATAAACAATGTTGAAGGGGAACTATTTCGTTTTCAGCCGTGTTTCATCAACCGTGAGAGTGTTTAACTTCCTAAACCTAAGTTCTTGTTGAATGCTTTTCAGTATATTTTGGGATGCTCTCCACTGTGAGTAATAAATGTTGTGCATAAATGATTGGCTATCTGGTTGTTTAAATATCTGTAATTGTTCATGTGTATTGAAAGAAGTATCAGCTATCTGTAACTCTTCATTATGCAGGTACAAAATGTATTACTCACTAATAAATGATAATCCTGCTCCCTAGGGATAGTTGAGGTAGTTAGTTTATTTTCTTGCTGTATGTGATTTAGATGCTAGTGAGTCTAAGACGAGAGGTAAGAACTTACGCATCACATTGTGACTGCTTCTTACATCATATTGCCCTGCATGGTTAATTAGGCACTTGCATTTCATAATTTAAGTCAAAAAATACAAAAACTCGGTGGACCGGGCCGTAACCGGTAAAACCTTTTGTTTTGTTACTTGACTTGCGGTAGCTGGACCGTAAACCAGATGGATTCCCTATACCAAACAGTCAACGGGCTAGTTGGGAATGTTGATTGGGGAGAATCCCTTACCGTTGTTTCATGTGAATTTTGGGGCCTCAACAGTTTTGGTGCTAGAAGGAGGGCTGCCAGTGTATGGCTGGCCGAGGAAACCCGTTTTCCCGAGATTATTCCACCGGTAATAGTTCTGAAAGCAGTGGGTTTCATAATCCAATTCCGGAAGAAAGAGAACATCTATATTCTGTTGGTAATGAAATTGTTAATGATCTGAGAAGACACACCAGGGCGTATGTAAAGAATATTGGAGGATTTCCAATCATCCCTGAATTGCCAAGAAGAGAGTATAAAAAGAAAGATCATCCTATAGCGGAAGACTCAGTGTTGGTTGGAGACTGGGAAGAACTTGTAGAAATAGCCTTACAGGAATTTGTTCTACCTTTGAATCAAGAAGGCCCAGAAACCCCTCACAGTTCTCCTGCTCATACTCCAGTTGGCTCACCTCCTCACTCTCCACCTAGACTCATGCCAGGAGTAAATGCTAATCAACCACCTAACCCACCAAATCCACCACCTGCATGGAGAGCCAGATCACCATTGAACCTTACACCTCCATTACACGACCTACCTCAAGCCTTTGACAAGATGTTGCCCAAGTTTGACCCCAATGAGAAAATACTAGTAGATGATCACCTACAAAGTTTTTACTTGGCAATTGAAGGATTAAGGGTCGGGGAATATGAAGATGTGGTATGCAGACTGTTTCCGCATACCCTTAAAGGAGATACAGCGCCATGGTACTTTGGGTTTCCTGCTAACTCTATCCCTGATTGGGATACCTTCGAAAGAATTTTCAGAAGTAAATATGCAACTCAGAAAACTCATGCAGCCCTCATGAAAGGGCTATGCGCCTTGAAGAAAGAAAGAAAGGAAAAGGTGCACAGTTTCACACAAAGGTTTGCAACCTATCTCAAGAATTTCTATGAAACATATAGGCCTTTAGACAAAGTTCTGATTGAATATTATACTTCAGCTTTAGGCCCTGATCTGGCCATGTTTGCCAAAGGCAGGGCCAAGCCTACTTTGACGGAAACCTATGAAGAGGCTGAAGTAGTGGAAGCTGAAAGAGAGAGTATTGAAGACTATCTAGAACAGTCAAGAGAAAAAGTTGCAGGCAGAAAAGCCTTATTGTTTACTAAACCTAAGGAAGAAAAATCGCCAGATCTGGAAAATATGGCCAAAATGATGCAGAAGCTTTCCAAAAAAATCATAGACTTGGAGAAAGAGAAGGAAGCACCAAAGTTTTATAAGCCATATTATAAGAAAAGAGAGGACAACAATCAGTCTCAACCTCCTCCACACAATACAGCATCCATGAATTTAATAGAGATAGGGATGGAAAATTTTTGCACTTTCCACCAACAACCCCACTCTGAAAAGAATTGTCCGCAATGGATAAATTCAATGACGTTGGTCATGAATCAGATGTTGGATTCTAGATTAACAGAAGAAGGAGATGAAGAAAGAAAAGAGGTTTCTGCTTCTACTTCTACGAAAGAACAGGAAGAAGAAACCATGGCTTTATGGAATTCTATCTCGTTATTTGATGTTGAAGAGGAAAAGACTCAGGGGTACAAGGACGTTATGGAAACCAACGTAGCCACAAGGAGCCAAGGGACGGTTAAGGAAGACAATCTTATACTCCCAAAGATTAAGACGCTGTAGAGAAATGTTAAGAAGAAATTTCAAAATAAATCCTTGGCTGATAAGATTCCAAAATTCACCATTACTAGCCAAGATCCTAGGCAGAATGAGGCGAGGGCCAAGCCAAGTGAAGAAAAGATGAATGCTGATAAACCTCACCACATTGAGCAGTTGATGGACTATGACATCGTGGAGGATTTAAAAAAGGTAAAAGTGAATGTGCCACTATTCAAAATGTGCAAAGTGCCGCAGAAAAAAGAAAGACTGTTGAAAGCACTTGAAGCAGCGGATGAGAAGCTTCCTGCCAACAACCAACCTCAGGAAGAAGAAGAAATTGGGGAAACCAGCGCTGGAGGTAAGTCTAAAAGAAAACATCCACCTTTCCTCCTCACGTTTGAAATTTTCAATCATATTGTACATAATTACTTAGTAGACTTAGGGGCGTCGGCAAATGTTATGCCCAGTCTGTAAAAAGATCAATGGGCAGCCTAAGCCATCCACGTGGAGGGTGGTTCAATTGGATAGAATAGATGTAAAGGTGATTGGTGAGCGGGAAGATGTCCTAGTCCTTCTGGCATCCAATGACAAAGTTTTCCAAGTTATTAACATCATGGTGGCTGATATACCAGATGCTTACGGTCTTGTCTTGAGCAGAGATTGGTCGGCCAAATTAAATGGATACTTCGCCTCAGATTGGTCGCATCTATGGTTTCCATACAAAGGGAGTCCGAACCAGATTAAGATTCTAAGAGAACCTCACATGAAGTACAATGTTACTCAACTGGATGAGAAAAATGTACCAGTGGATTCTGTATTGGAAAACTATTTTATTGAGTTGGAACCTGGCAATTACCAAGCAGAAGAAGCCAGCAACACATCAGACACTCAACCTGATCTCCTTCGATTCTCATAGGCTGATGAGATTGACTGTAAAATAGTAGACTTAGCAGTAGGAATAGATTCACATTCAGTAGTTAGTGATTTTTGGATTTTGTTTTTTGATGGCTCTAAGACATTAGAAGGGGCAGGGGCTGGCTGTGTCTTGATCGACCCACAGAAGAATAAACATTTTCTCTCATGTAGATTAGAGTTTGAATGTACTAATAATACAGCTGAGTACGAAGCGCTGGTGCAGGGATTAAAGAAAGAAATTGAATTAAAGGTAAGTAATTTAAAAGTTTTTGGAGATTCGGAAATAATTGTAAAGCAAATCAGAAATCAAATCCATTGTGTTTCCCCTCACTTGAAAGCTTACCAGAATGAGGTATGGGACCTGCTTAAATGTTTTAATGCATTCAATATTATTTCAATTCTAAGACTGAAAAACGTAGCAACTGACTTATTAGCCACTTCGGTAGCTAGGATTGTACCCACAAATAATCAATGTACTGTTGAATTGCTTTTCAGGCCCTCAGTACCTGATATGATTACCAACCTGTGAGTGTTCGATGATGACTAGCAGATTATAGAATGTTTAACGAATGATGAGGTATTCAAAGGAGCAATCATAGATGATGAAGAACATCAGGCCAAGATGAAGTATGAAAATTTAATCCCTAAAGGAGTCAGAACATTAGAAAGAATGTTCGACTTAAATGAAAATTTCAGAAGACCAGCCAACGCGAAAACGCATAGCTCATCTCTACAGTTCGAGCTGATAAATTTAGGGACTGAGGCGAGTCCTAAATTTGTGAATCTTGGCAAATGTTGTTCACCATCAGAAAGGGATAAGTTCGTGAGTCTGTTCAAACAATATAAAGATGTCTTTGCCTGGATGTACGAAGATTTAAAAACATACGATACCAGCATCATCAAGCACATTGTTCCCATCAAGGCCAGAGTCAAGCCGTATCAGCAGCCTTTGAGAAAAATGCATCCGAAGCTGGAACCACTGATTCAGAGTAAAGTGAAGAAATTATTGGATGCTAGAATCATTTTTAAAGTTAGACACTCTAAGTGGGTATCAAATCTGGTACCAGTTAGAAAAAAATCTAGAGAGATCAGATTATGCGTTGGTTTCAGAAATCTGAACCGAGCTTCTGATAAAGATAATTACCTAGTGCCACCCATGGAGCAATTGCTCCAAATGGTCTCAGGTTTTGAACTGTTTTCGTTATTGGACGGTTTCTCTGGTTACAATCAAGTATTAGTAGCCGAGGAAGACAGGTTGAAGACAACGTTCAGGACAAAATGGGGAACCTTTGCCTATAGAAGGAATCCCTTTGGGCTTATAAATGCGGGAGAAACATTTCAGAGAGCTATGGACATAGCTTTCCATGGATTGATCAGCTGCAGCGTTGTAGTGTACCTTGACGATATTATGATATTCTCAAAAAAAAGAGGAGAGCACGCATTTCACTTAAGGAAGATTTTTGAACGCTGTCGAAAGTATGGCATCTCACTCAATCCTAAGAAATGTGTGTTTGCTATCACAGAAGGAAAGTTGTTGGGTCACATAGTGTCAAAGCAAGGGATCTCCATTGATCTATAAATAATTAAGGCTATTGAACAAATCCCCTTGCCCAATAATTAAAAGGGGATGCAATCATTCATGGGAACCATAAATTTTGTCTGAAGGTTTATGCCTGATTTCGCTCAAATAGTCAAGCCATTGCAGCAGATGGTGAAACAAAATGCACAGTTCAAGTGGACCGAGATTGAGAAGAGCACTTTCAGCAAAATTAAGACTGCTGTTGCACATGCACCTTCCCTGAAAAACCCAGACTTCGATAAAAACTTTATTCTGTACACTTTTGCATCCAATGATTCGCTAGCAGTTGTGCTTACGCAAAAGGATGATGGGGGGGAGGAATTCCCAATATCCTTCATGAGCAATGGTCTGCAAGGGGCTGAATTAAACTACCCAGCCATTGATAAGCAAGCTTATGCAGTGTTTAAGGCAGTAAAGCAATTCAGGCCATATATATTAAAGAATCGAACCAAGGTAATAATCCCCTACCCAGCTGTAAGATCCCTTCTCATACAGAAAGAGTTAGGAGAAAGAAGGGGCAACTGGGTAATAGCTCTTCAATAGTACGACCTTGAATTCAAGCCAGCCTCTATAGTTAAAGGTCAAGGGTTGTGCAAATTGATGACTAAAAGTGAGAACAATGAAGAACAAGCCTGGGAGGATGAGGCCAAATTACATGTAATGGATGTATGTCCTTTGTTTACAGCTCCCAAGTCTTGGTATAGAGACCTTGTACATTACCTGCAGGCAGGGTTGTTACCTAAACATTGGAATTCCAAGCAAAGAAGAGCGCTACGTCTTAAATCAGCATCTTATCAAATTGTGGAAGGAATATTATTTAGAAAAAATTATGACTGGGTTCTTCTCAGATGCCTAGAAAAGGAAGATTCGAAGAAAGTAATGACAGAGTTGCATGACGGTCCTGCTGGGGGACATTATTCAGGAGACACTACAGCCCACAAGATCCTCAGGGAAGGTTACTATTGGCCTACACTTTTCAAAGACGCACACGCACATGTCAGGAAATGTGATATTTGCCAAAGATGTGGTGGGAGACAACCTAAAGCAGTAGCACCCCTAAAGCCTGTGATGATCATGGAACCATTCGAGCAATGGGGGCTGGATATAATTGGAGAAATAAAGCCAAATTCCTCTCTGCAGCACAAGTACATTCTGACTACCACTGATTATTTCACCCGCTGGGTCGAAGCTATCCCGCTGCGCAAGATAAACGAAAACGAAGTCATCAGCTTCCTGCAAGATCATATCATGACCAGGTTTGGAGTTCCAGTTTCGTTAGTCTTTGATAATGCTAAGTACTTCTCATCAATTAAATCAACTGCTTTTGCTCATGATAAAGGGATAAAATTGCATTATTCTGCTAACTACTATCCACAAGGAAATGGCCTGGCTGAGTCCTCTAACAAAAATCTGATTAGAATTTTAAAGAAGACTGTAATAGAAAACCAGAGGAGTTGGCACTCATCACTCCCAAATTCCCTTTGGGTTGATAGAGTCACCCCCAAGTCTGTGATAGGAGTGTCACCTTATACCCTTGTGTATGGTAAAGAATCCATTCTTCCGCCCAACATCATGCTGCCGTCTTCTATTTTAGCCCAAGATTCTAGTGGGTCAGAGGATGAAGTTTTGCAAATAAGAATATATAATCTTCTGAAAGTAGAAGAAGTTAGATCTAAAGCCCGAGAACGCTTTAAGCAACAGCAAGAGCTAGTTAAGAGATGGTTCGAAAAGCATAAAGCTGGAACAAAAGACTTTGAGGTAGGAGACTTAGTCCTCAAATGGGATCACCCCCATGATGAGAAAGGAAAACACACTAAATTCCAGCAGTTGTGGGTAGGCCCTTTTCAAATTGCAGCAAAGCTTGGTCCTTCTACTTACAAGTTGCAGGATCTTCAGGGGTGGGAAGAGAACTTGCCAGTGAATGGTTTGGTTCTCAAGACTTATTTTTCCTGATTTTCTTTGAGTTCTTCTGTCTTGTATATAAATAATCTGTTTGGCTGTCTTTTGAGTCAGGTTTTACAGTTGATTTTAGTTTGATTGTCTTGATTTCAATAAAGGGGACGAACCCACGGTTGCATGGGGAACATCAAAAGGTTTGGGAATGATAGACATTTTTGAGTCTCAGACTGTGTGTTGCTAAAGGAAATTCTTCCAGTTTAGCAGTTTTCTCGAATAAACTCTATGTGCATTGAAGTCTTGCTTAACCCCTGTGAAATAAATCGGATTTGAAGAGTCTGGAATACTATGTTGAGGCTCCATCCACATCACAATTAACATGTTCTTAGGAGCGACAACAGAGGACCCATGGAAAGGAGCAAGGTGAACAGTATATTAAATATAAATGATCCCATGCCAAGAAATGAATGCCAAAAGGCAAATAAAGAGTCAAAAACTCCTATGAAAGCATCACAAATCAAAGCAGGTGCTGAATCATAAGTACTAAATTGCTGAAAGATCCTCTCCGTCTGTGAGCTGAAACTTGAAGTACACCCCTCACACAAAAGGACACTATAGGATAGAGGATCCTGAATTAAAATTTAGTAAGAAAGGCATTCAGGAGGACTCATAAGAAAAGGACAAAAGTCCGAAAGCACAAAAAAGTGCTAAAATGGCATGGGAACGAGGAACAAACGAATATTTCTGTTACCATGTGCTACAATCCTGTGGTTCCCAATCTATCAGTTACCTGAAGACAAAGGTAATAATGAAACTCATCTTCTGGCCTCAGGTCATACGTTTCGGGGCATCCCAAACGATCTGCGGCTGTAGTTTAAATACTTGAAAGTTAGTTTTTAGAAGGAATTTTTCCCTGGAGGAATTTGTAAACCTTTTTCTTGTAAGAGGAACTATTTCGTTTTACAATTAGAAACTGCAACTTTTTCCTGCTGGAGGAAGCGAAATGTGGAATGTATCAATGTGATTTAATGAACAATGTTGAAGGGGAACTATTTCGTTTTCAGCCATGTTTCATCAACCGTGAGAGTGTTTAACTTCCTGAACCTATGTTCTTGTTGAATGCTTTTCAGTATATTTTGTGATGCTCTCCACTGTGAGTAATAAATGTTGTTCATAAAACGATTGGCTATCTGGTTGTTTAAATATCTGTAATTGTTCATGTGTCATGAAAGAAGTATCAGCTATCTGTAACTCTTCATTATGCAAGTACAAAATGTATTACTCACTAATAAATGATAATCCTGCTCCCTAGGGATAGTTGAGGTAGTTAGTTTATTTTCTTGCTATATGTGATTTAGATGCTAGTGAGTCTAAGACGAGAGGTAAGAACCTGTGCATCACATTGTGACTTCTCCTTGCATCTTATCGCCCTGCATGGTTAATTAGGCACTTGCATTTCATAATTTAAGTCAAAAAATACAAAAACTCAGTGGACCGGGTCGCAACCAGTAAAACCTGTTGTTTTGTTACTTGACTTACGGTAGCCGGACCATAAACCGGACGAATTCCCTATACCAAACAGTCAATGGTCTAGTTGGGAACGTTGATTGGGGAGAATCCCTTACTGTTGTTTCCTGCAAATTTCGGGGCCTCAACAAGTCTTTATATAAATATTATTATTTATAAATGTAGCATAAACAGTAAATTTCTTCACTATCACTAGAAGAAGGAAATTAAAACCTATTTTACAATAACATTATTTACAGGTTAATGAAATCATAACAATCACAATACATAGCTCAAGATAAATAAAATCTTTATTTATAAAATCAACTGTAATACATTGTCAAGCCATAAGGCTGAATCCTAACTTGAAAACCAAATACATGTCACAGCTCGAAGGCTGGTTTTACCCAGCATAATAGCTTGGGTCTGCACTTAAAAATGAAAAGCAACATTATATTAAATCTCCTAACTAATGAGAAACCAAAACAGGCTTCCAAGCACTGTTTATTTCTCCTTCCACAACCCTCATTGCAAGTAGGGTAAAACCTAGTTGAAAACAAGGCTTCCCGGTTGGGGCCACGAGTCCACGGGAGCTGACCATTGTTGTTCCTCTTCATTGAAGTTTTGAGTTGTCTTAGTTCCTGTAAGGAGCACATTTACAGAGAGTTACAACAATGCACAGTTCTAAGTTAAAAACCCTAAAACATATTAATAACTTAACAAGAAAGTGTCGTGATAAGGGACTGAGTGGTCTTACCCGTGAACAAGAAGAAGATTCGAGCAATAAAGAAGTTCTCACCATCTTAGCAATGTACATAGAGGAGATTCAAACCCTACACTGACCTGGGTGGAGACAGTGTCAATGAGCTTAAGTTTCACCACACCGTGACAAGCTAAGAAAGGACCAGAACTAAACAAATATGGACAGGACAAGAGCCAAACACATAAACAAGTAACCACTCGTGCAGTAAGGGTACAACAACGAAGTTCTAGAGCCGAGGACTAAAAAATGAAACTACAGCAACAACAAATACAAGCCATGGAGCAAGCAAATAGAGGAGCAGCCTCTCATGGCCGCTAAGAAAAAAAATACACAAAACAGCCCGCAGGCCAGTGAAACCCTTGGAGACAAATGATCGGTGAATAGGGTTTCCAATATTTTAAATCATCAGTGCATGGACGAGAACAGACCATGTGGTCTCCAAATATTTTAACCATGCATGGGTTTAGACTATAGTCAACCTCCATTCCAAATTATTTATTTCATTATTGTAATAATCAACAAATCAACTATGTAATTGACGGTGGAAGGTGTATATATATATATTCACTGATTACAACGTAAAAACTATATCATTGTAATCGTTGGGGTCAAGGTTTGTGTCCATTATTAACAATGATACATATAACATTGACTATAGAGTAAGGATGGCGAGACCTTGCCATTGAAAAACAATACCAAGTTGACCATAGTATAACATTTCAAAAAAAATGAATTGTATGTTTACTTTACAATTGACTTAAAATTAGTTACAACCATATCATTTGCAATCAGTGGTTAAGATTAGTTACAATTGCTAATAACTTATATTCATTGTTGGACTATGGAGCAAAAATATTTAACCATATCAAGCAAACAATCACAGGGTTAACTTTATTGTAAGCTTTTACATTAGTGTTTTGTAGGATCAACTTATTAATGACAATAATAATGATTCCTATCATTATTTTGCAAAATAGTTTGTGATTGTTTATGTATACTTGGTTCTAGTGTAGCATAAGAATCTTTGTCATATTGTCTCACTTGATGAATACCTTAGATTAGAAGTTCTAAGTGATGTAATCTACTATAGTAAATATTATCAACTACAACTTATTATCAGTGAGGCAACATGACAATAGTAGTTTTATTTATGGAGTAAACCATGCACAAGGTTTGTAATTATAGAAATTACCAGGTAATAAGATCTCTACAGGATGCAAGTGGCAATCAGATCGGTACATTATAAAATGATATGGTAATGTATATAGTTACAATAATACATGCATCAAAGCAATGATTCAAATGCTAAAGTTCAAAACTCGATGATTAGCATCTTCACATGAAAACAACAACTTAATAATTTCCATGGCTAGTAAGATAGAGACGAGATAGAAACATGCATTCTATTGAACAACTTTACCTTCGAAATTGACAGGAATACTTCCATGAATAAAAGACCATACAGTTAAATGCAACATTAGTGTTATAAGCATGATAAAATAGAAGTAAAAGTAAAACAAAGAACATGAGCTCTAAGCTCACTATAAATATCTCTTGCTTCGCTAAATGGGATAAATATGACGATCTTTATATTTATACTTTGAATATTGTTTTGAAAACAAAAACTATAGAGGACAAAGTACTTTACCTCATCAGAGCTCGCTTGAGAATAATCAGTTTATTTACTAGCATATTAACATGCAAATAGAATTACTTCTTACTACTTATGAATTAAACTTCTACTTGATCGATCGTTACTTGTTGAACCTGTAAGAATCAGCAGTCCATCTACGTTAGCATAAAGCTAAGTAAGCCCAATCTTTCAAAGATAGATTTCACCTACTTGCCAAAAAGTAACTTGTTAGTAAAGCTGAAAGAAATCTGAATGCAGATCTATCTTTTATACATTACGAAAATGGAATTTGTATTAGTTATCATGATATGAAACTAATTAATACTATTTGATACACTGTTTCATTTTCCACTAACCGCTAGTAGTTAGTAAACTGCATATTCAAACATTTTATGTTATCTTAAAAAGTTTAATTTTTTGTGAAATTTTGGGGTTATGACATATTTAGTGCTAATTATCCAACACCCTGGTGGGAGGACCTTGGTTCCTTCAACCTAGATGGAGCCATGTTAACTGTAGAGGACATCATGACACCATACACACAAGTATTTTTCTTTCAGTGATTAAATTTAATGTTAGTAGTTAATCTTGTTGTCCAATGTAGTTAATATTTAGTAATTGAATCTAAATATTTTTGTGCAAATGAACAGGTGTCTGCAGGAGTAAGTGACCATCCATCCTCGCTGGGGATCAATAGATCCCCTCGTGAGCAGGTATCTTGTAATAAAGTATAAATTTAATTTCAATTTTGATGGCTTAGATTTGTATAGTTATATTTTTTATGTACTAATATATGAGTCCATGAATATGTATGCAGGATCGAGTACATAATCACATTGGTGTCACTATCTCTCCATCGACTGCCTTTTTCCCACCATATATGCCAGGTGTAGCCCCTGGCATACATGTCCCTTTCCTTGAATCCCTCCCCACCCCATTCCATCCATCCCTTACCTCCCATCCACCACGACACTTCCATCCAGTTCTCCCTTCTTCATCACAGTCTTCGCTCACTCCCCCTCGCCCCACCCATCCACCACCTCACTTCCATCCAGCCCCTCCTTCTTCATTACAGACTTTTCTCACTCCCCCTTACCCCACCCATTCACCCCCTCCCTTGCAATTTCCCATGTTTCCACCCTCCCTCCTCCAACCATGATACATCATCCATACACATTCACCCATCCCTTCACCCCATCCCAGACCTCAGCCCCCTCGCCCATATTCCCCAACCACCCTTGTTTCCTCTTCCAAGGTGGCCCATTCCATTCTACAGCCAGTTGGGTTTTATCGTCGTACATCACCACTTTTCCCACTCCAGTCCACGCCCTCTCCCACTGTGCCCCCTAGTTTTGTTTCCAACATCGATGTGGCTACATCCTCCACTATACCATTCACCCTAGCATCAGAGCAGGTTTTCTAGCCCACTGCTCCACCTGCCACCCCTGAGGACCAGCAGATTTATCCACCTGTGAGCCCCAAGACCAGCCTGTTGTGTTCACGATGAGATTGATTTGTTTATGTAAATATAGTGCAATATTAATGAAAATTAACATAGGCAATAAATTGTATGAGTTATCTTACTGTTTAAATGTTGCAAGGTGGCATTACCGAGAGACTTGGATCACGGAGGAGGGTAGCCTGCTCACCACTTACAGTCTCATATGAGGTGAGCTATTTAAGATTTGAAAACATAGTTTTTATTTTTAAATTGTGTTTTATACTTGTATAATTTCCTGTAGTAGTTGACATTTGATTGTTGTTGTTTTAGAGCCCAAGAGGATGTGGTCGAAGTGGCCAGAAGAACCGATCTTCCTCTAGCTCGAAGAAGAGGAAGATCGATTTTGGAGGTGCACCTGGGAGCTCTTAGGGTGGGAAGGAGGATTGAGAGACCCTCCTATGTACACTAGCCATGATGTGGCATTTTGGCATGAGTTGCCTATTTTGTAAAATTGGCATGAGTTTCCATTGTATAGACATTGGGATGATGTTCCATTTTTCACTACTACTGTATATGATTGGAAATTTGTGTATATTAATATATCGTTTTTCACTTTTTTATATTAATTTTCCTTTTATTACATATTTTCATACATTATGTCGAATGCAGTAGTAGTTTACAGTTGACACGCTTGCAATACTTAATGTTGACGAAGCAATAAACTCTGTATGTTCACAATAAAATGCATAAAAAATGTAACACTGTATGATCTTCTCTTACCATTTGATTGACTGGAAATTTCATAGTATTGATGAGTTGAGAATCATATTGAACATGACTGTTGTTGGCTTGCATTTGTTACATCTACTTGGCAAACATTGATTTTGATAAATTTGGTAATTCATATAATTTGAAGACGAAGTTGACATTTTTTACTCTCATTGAATACATACATATTTGTTATGTTATTGTTGAGCACTTGAAATTTTAACGATCTATTGTACTTGTTGCAATTTTAACAATTTTAGGGTTAGCATGCATAACCTATGGTTTAGAATCAATGAGGAAAACCTAACCCTAACTAAAGTTTAAAGGTTAGCATGCATAACCTAGACTTTATAATGAATAAGGAAACCCTGACCCAAATGGTGTTTTGGGGTTAGCATGCATAACCTATGGTTTAGAATCAATGATGAAACCCTAAACCTAGGAGGGAAACCCTAACAACAACCCTACCTACCATCTCTTGTGGCCTCTTATAAAGTACTTTTTTGTTTGTATATTAGCATGCCTAGGATTGTAGTCATATGTCACATGGATTACTTCACATAAGCTAGGGTTAGAGCTTCATGAGAACTCCTTTTATAAACCATAGTGAAATAAGTAAAACATAGCTCATCTTGCACAACTTAGACATTAAAAAATTATAAGAGAAAGAGGCTCTATAATATCTCTGACTGTAATATCCATTTTGGACATCCCTAGAAAACCACTAACTCATCCTAATAGACCCTAAATTCTTGATTGTAATATCCTATTTAGGGCAGCCCTAATATCCTTCTTACCCACCTATCATAGCCTAAGGTCACTTCCTTGCCTTCCTATCTTACCCACTCACTAACCCCTCACCTCAAATTTGTCCATAACCCAATTTAAAGTGGCACAAAGACACCCTAAAGGGACTGTATCTAAACAATCATTCCGAGCCATATGATATGATGATAATGTCCCATCAACACCACTAACATGCTTCAACCAGTCATGCATAATTAAAAGGAAAATTAAATCCAATGTAGTTCATGAAACCCTAGATATGTTGTAGTTCAGGTATATATATTCTAGGTATATGGTTCTACTAGTTTCTAGTTAAGTGAGACTAACAAATCTAATGAGTTCATAAACCCTAGTTTGTAGTTCTATGTCTAAATATGTGAACCCTAGCTTTTAAGTTTGTGGTTTCTAGTTCAAGAAACCCTAGCTTTCTTGACATTTGTTCTTCTATATTATGTATATGGTCTGGGTATTTGTAATCCTTATTTTTTAGGTTTGTGGTTTGTAGTTCATGAAACCCTAGTTTTTTTTTCTATTTGTGCATGTAGCTTAGGTAGGTTGTTTAAGTATTTCTACATAAGTGAGACTAACATAGTACATGATCTCTATGTGTGTGAATTTCTACTTTATAAAACCCTAGTTTGTAGTTATATGTGTAAATTTATAAACCCTATTTTATAGGTTTATGGTTTGTAATTCGTGAAACCCTAGTTTTTTTGCTATTTTCTCTTGTAGATTAGGTATATGGTGTAAGTGGTCCTACGTCATAGGAGAAAATAAAATAACATAGAAGAAAAAACACATATGAGGAGGTACAAGACATAAAAATTGTTCTTCCTTGACAAATAAAAAATGAAACAAGTTCATGAATATGTGTCTTCTATAAAAGACACATCATCCCTATTGATCCTTCATTTGGTAGCAACATGTTCTCTTTGGGTGTACAATCATGGTTTGAAGGATCATTTTGGCTAGCAAGTTCCTTTTATTTAAGAGGATTTTCCTTAGTCATCATCTTGATGGCCTACACAAGTCCATGATGACCTATCCAAAGGTTTTCACTTAGGATAGCTAACAAAATAAACACCATTAAAGTTTACTTAACAAATTAAAAATCTCAAGACTTATCAAGTTAATTTTTCCATGGTATTTCCCTGACCTCCATGTATCACACAAGAACAAGACTGCAATATCAGCAAAGATGTTAGATATTTTCTTTGTATCTTCTATAGGGTTGGAACCCTAATTCTACCTCCTTTTCCTTCACAATAAGAGATACAGAATATGCAAGAAAACCATCAATTCCTCTAGTATTATATCTCCTTCTCCAAGGTTTACTTACATATGTAAACCCTAGTGTCCTCATGCATATCCAAGTTTCCTCATGTAATGCATTCCTCCTCTAGTTGTGTACAACATCTTCTTTTTCCCAATGTTCCTTGACATATGTGTCAGAGGTGGTTACAATGCTCCAATGCTTATCCTCAATATGTGTGCCAAGGTGGGTACTATGCTTCTTTGCTTCTCCTCAACATGTGTGTGAAGTTGGTCACTATCGGTCTGGGAGAGAAAAACCAAACGGAGAAGCAAGATTGGATGATGTTGGATTTGATAAGTGTGTATGGCCAATGCCGATATGGAAACACTACCAAGACTGGCACAGCAGAGGTTTTTGCAGAGTTGACCCACCAATGTGAGAGTTGCATTGAAGGAAACTGAGCAAAACCCTAGTTTATAAAACCAATGCATAATGAACTCACTGGGCCATGCAAATGTCATGGAGAGGACCCACTAGAGGTAATGGCATGCCAGGAGACCAACAAACTCGATGGCTCGTCGATCCAACCTCCGGTTGCTGACTTATGTCAAGTTGAAAGTCACATGAAAATGTCGTTCAAAGACACTTGGTCACTCTCAGTCCGGGAGCGAAAAACCAAACAGAGCAGCAAGGTTGCATGTCATTGGCTCCGACAAGTGTGTATGGCCAATTTCGATATGGAAACACTACCAAGACTAGCATGGTGGAGGGTTTTTCAGAGTTGACCCACCAATGCAAGAGTTGCATTGAAGGAAATTGAGAAAAACCCTAGTTTATGAAACTGATTCACAATGAACTCATTGGGCCATGGAAACATGGTGGAGAGGGCCCCCTAGAGGTAATGGAATTCCAGGAGACCAATTAAGTCAACGACTCGTCGATCCGACCTCCGGTTTCTGATTTATGTCGAGTTGAAAGTCACATGAAAATGTCATTTAGGGACACTTGGTCACTCTCGGTAAGGGAGCAAAAAAAAAACAGAGCAGAAAGATTGCATGTTATTGGCACCAACAAGTGTGTATGGCCAATGACGATATGGAAACACTACCAATACTGGCACGGTGGATGGTTTTGCAGCATTGACCCATCAACGTGAGTGTTGCATTGGATGAAATTGACCAAAACTCTAGTTTACGAAACCGATGCACAATGAACTCACTGGGCCATGCAAACACCATGGAGAGGGCACAATAGAGGTAATGGCATTCCAGGAGACCAACGGAGTCAATGGCTTGTCGATTCGACCTCCGATTTTTGAGTTATGTCAAGTTGAAAGTTGCATGAAAATGGGTTCCATGCAACCCTGGAAACGATACACCGACCTTGCAAAACCCTGTACGGAGTGGCTGGGGGTGGATTTCCCATGGAGGCCATGCCAAACACACCTGCAAGAGACGATAGCTTCGAAAATTGCTACCCATTTTGGTTTTTGGACCCCGACCTTAAATTGGCTAGGCATCTTTGAACGGCTTTTGCAGGCCTACTGCAACTTGCCATAGAACGTTGACTAGGGCTCCAATGGATGAACCGTCACTTCCATTGGGATTGTGGCATGGTATTATTTCCAGGTTGGCCTCCCACTTGACTCTGCATGACCTGGGAATGCCTCCAGGACAGGTTTTGAAAACTAGGGTTTCACCCCATTGGGGTCCATGCAACCCTTGCAACGGTGCACTGGCCCTGCAAAACCCTGTGTCAGGCGGCCACAGGTGGTGTGAAAGGAGGTGAAATTTTCATGTGGAATTACTTACAAGTGATTCTGATAACACACAACAAGCCGCACAAATATCTTTAGTACGAGACGTCTTCCTGTTGCACTGCAACCATTTCCCCCCAATTTTCTTAAATTTTGGGGCCCCTCCTTTCTATTTAAAGCTGCTCTGTTTTCATTTGATCCATGAAGGTTTGGTCTTGCTTTAGCTTTGTTTGATTTTAATGATTTTTTTGCGGCCCATTTCCAGAGGATGCATGTTTCTAGATTTTGTTATTGGTCGCGGAATCGAATGTGGTCGACTAGCCAGAAACCCGTCTGATCGGTTGCCAATTGTCTCTGAGGTGAATCAGCTGGACCATCGATGTTTTGAGTGTTCCATTACTTAGTTTTATCGGGGGCTGTAATATTTGTCTTGTCCACCATCGCGGCTCTCAAATCGGGTTAGCTTCCGAAGTGTGAAACGATTCGCTCCCTGATGCCCACCGCGTGACTATATCTTTTCTTCATCCGCCGTTGCGGCTAGGAGATCGATTTCGCTTCCGACGTTGAAGCCTTCCGACTTCCGACTTAAAGTTTTCCCGCCCTTTTCTGTCGTGTGCCTGAAGTCTCCCCCCTTTCGCCGTTGCGGCTAGGATAGTGGTTTAGTGTCCGTTTTACAAACCCTTCCGACGTCCAATGTAAAGTCTTTCTAGCCCGCGTCTTCGCACCATTAGCCCTTTTCTTTCTGTCGTTGCGGATAGGAGAACCTTCTCCTGTCCAATGTCAGAGCCTTCCGAGGGCCGTTCCAGATCTTCCCACCCAAAAGGACTTAATCCAGCCTCTTATCGATTATAGAGATACAGCCAGTCATTTTCCGTGGATTGGTAATTTCATTTCGCATTATTTGTGTAGTTATGTTTTCAATGATTGACTCTAGTGGTTGTTTGCAGGTGAAATCTTGGAAAATGATAATGCCACGGAAAGAAGGGAGGTAGACCGTTGATGGTGGTATGACCAAAACCAGTTCGAAGATGATGAAAGCGCGAGTCCAAAGGATACAGCAGTTACTTAACCAATCATGAATATGCAAGAAAAGACAGAACAAGATATGGGAATGTGAAGCGTTTGAGAAACTGAAAGACCATGCGTCTAGGGGAAAACGAAACACTCTGTAATTGTAGTTTAAATATAGGAAAGTGGAACTAAGAAAGGGGATTTTTCCCTGGAAAATTTTGTAATGTTTACTTGTAAGAGGAACTATTTCGTTTTGCAAAGGAAAACTGCAAGTTTGCTTGCTGGAGAGAGTGAAATGTGGAACGTATCAATGCAACTCATTGAATAATGTTGAAGATGAACTATTTCGTTTTTAGCCATGTTTCATTTACTGTGAGAGTGTTTAATTTCCTAAACCTATGTTCTTGTTAAATGTTCTTCAGTATCTTCAGGATTTCTTCCACTATGAGTAATAAGTGTTGTTCATAAAATGATTAGCTATCTGATTGTTTAAATATCTATAATTGTTCATGTGTCTTGAATGGAGTATCAGCTATCTATAATTCTTCATTATGCATGTACAAAATGTATTACTCACCGATAAATGCTAATTCTGCTCCCTAGGGATAGTTTAGATAAATAGTTTATCTTATTGTCGTATGTGATTTGAATGTTTGCGAGCCCTAAGACAAGAGGTAAGAACCTGCGCATCACATTGTGATTGCTCCCTGCATTTTTATCACCCTGCATTGTTAGTTAGGCACCTGAATTTCATTGTTTAAGTCAAAATACAAAAAACTTGTTGGACCGGGCTGCAACCGGTAAACCCTTCGTTTGTTGTTTGACCTATGGTAGCTGGACCGCAAACCAGATGGATTCCCTACACCAAACAGTCAACGGGCTAGTTGGGAACGTTGATTGGGGAGAATCCCTTACTGTTGTAGCTTGCGAGTTTCCAGGCCTCAACAGTTTTGGCGCTAGAAGGAGGGCCGCCAGTGCATGGCTAGCCGAGGAAACCCGTTTTCCCAAGAATTTTCCATAGGTGACAGTTCCGAAACAAGTAGATTCCATAATCCAATCCCGGAAGAAAACAGAGAACATCTATATGTTGTTGGTAACGAAGTGGTTAACGACCTAAGAAGACACACCCAGGCATACGTAAAGAAGCTTGGAGGGTTTCCAATTATCCCTGACTTACCTAGAAGAGAATACAAGAAGAAAGACCATCCTATAGCAGAAGATTCATTGTTGGTTGGAGACTGGGAAGAACTTGTAGACACTGCTCTACAGGAGGTTGAATTACCTTTGAATCAAGAAGGCCTAGGTACCCCTTACAGTTCTCCTGCTCAAACTCCTGTTGGTTCACCCCCTCACTCTCCACCCCGACTCATGGCTAGCGTAAATGCAAACCAACCCCCCAACCCACCAAATCCACCACCTACATGGAGAGCCAGATCGCCTCTAAATCTAACACCTCCATTACATGACTTACCCCAATCCTTCAAAAAATTGCTGCCTAAATTTGACCCCAATGAGAATATCCTAGTGGATGATCATCTATAGAGTTTCTACTTGGAAATAGAGGGTTTAAAGGCTGGGGAGCATGAATATGTAGTATGTCGACTTTTCCCGCATACACTTAAAGGTGCTGCAGCTTCATGGTATTTTGGGTTGCCTGCTAACTTGATTCCAGACTGGAACACCTTTGAGAGGATTTTTAGATGTAAGTATGCAACCCAAAAAACTCATGTTGCCCTTATGAAAGGACTATGTGCATTAAATAAAGAAAAAAAGGAAAAAGTGCACAGTTTTACACAAAGGTTTGCAACATATCTTAAGAACTTCTCTGAAACAGATAAGCCTTCAGACAAAGTACTGATTGAGTACTATACTTCAGCTTTGGGTCCTGACTTGGCCATGTTTGCGAAAGGTAGGGCCAAGCCTACTCTGACATAGACCTATGAAGAAGCAGAGGTGGTGGAAGTGGAAAGAGAGAGTATTGAAGATTATCCAGAACAATTAGGAGAAAAGGGTGTAGGGAGAAAAGCCTTATTGTTCGCTAAACCTAAGGAAGAAAAGTCGACGGATCTGGAAAATATGGCCAAGATGATGCAAAAGCTTTCCAACAAGATCATAGATATGGAAAAGGAAAAGGAGGCACAAAGGTTTTATAAGCCATATTATAAGAAAAGAGAAGATAAAGATAATTCTAATCCTCCTCCTCACAATGCTGCATCCATGAGTTTAACAAAGGTCGGCATGGATAATTTCTGCACTTTCCACCAACAACCTCACTCTGAAAAGAACTGTCCACAATGGATAAACTCTATGACGCTATTGATGAATCAACTGCTGGATTCTAGGTTAACAGAAGAGGGAGATGAAGAAAGAAAGGAAAATTCTGCCTCTACGTCCAATGAAGATCAGGAAAAGGAGACCTTGGCATTATGGAATTCAGTCTCATTATTTGATGCTGAAGAAGGAAACACTTAGAAAAACCATCGTGTTATGGAGACCAACGTGGACACAAGAGGCCAAGGAATGGTTAAGGATGACAGTCTAATTCTTCCAAAGATCAGAAGGCTGCAGAGAAATGTTAGGAAGAAGTTTCAAAATAAATCTTTGGCTGATAAGATTCTAGAATTCACGATTACCAGCCAAAGTCCTAGACAGGATGATACAACAGCCGAGCCAAGGGAAGGAAATGCTGACAAACCACATCCAATTGGACAGCCAATGAATTATGACATTATGGAGGACTTGAAAAAGGTAAAAGCAAATGTCCCACTATTTGAAATGTGCAAAGTGCCGCATCAAAAGGAGAGACTGTTGAAAGCACTTGAAGCATTAGATGACAAGCTGCCCACTGACAATCAGCCTCAGGATGAAGAAGAAATTGGAGAAACCAGCATTGGAGGTGAGTCTAAAGCTAAACATTTACCTTTCCTCCTAACGTTTGAAATTTTTAATCATAACGTGCACAATTGTCTGGTAGATTCGGGGGCATCCATTAATGTCATGCCCATATCAGTATGTAAGAGGATAAATGGGCAGCCAAAGCCGACCACATGGAAGGTGGTTCAGTTGGATAGGAAAAACGTTAAAGTAGTTGGTGAGATGAAAGATGTCCTAATCCGTCTGGATTCCATTGACAAAGTATGCCAAGTTATTAACATCATAGTAGATGATATACCAGATGCTTACGGTCTGGTCCTGAGTAGGGAGTGGTTAGCCAAATTAAATGGATATTTCACTTCAGATTGGTCACACCTGTGGTTGCCGTACAAGGGGAGTCCAAACTAGATCAAGATTCTAAGAGAACCCCACATGAAGTACAATGTTACCCAACTGAATGAGAAGAATATACCTGTGGATTCTATATTGGGAAATTATTTTCTTGAGTTGGAACCAGGGAATTATCAAGCGGAAGAATCCGATAGCCTATCTGATACCCAGCCTGATCTCCTTCGATTCTCACAGGCTGGCGAGATTGATTGTAAAATAGTAGACTTAGCAGTAGGAGTAGATTCATTTTCAGTAGTTAATGATTTGTGGACTTTATTTTTCGATGGATCTAAGACATTGGAAGGGTTAGGGGATGGCTGTGTCCTAATTGACACACAGAAGAATAAACATTTCCTTTCATGTCGATTAGAGTTTGAGTGTACTAATAATACAGCTGAGTATGAAGCACTGGTGTAGGGACTCAAGAAAGCGATTGACTTGAAGGTAAGTAATTTAAAAGTTTTTGGGGATTCCGAAATTATTGTGAAACAAATCCGGAATCAAATTCACTGTATTTATCCTCACCTAAAAGCTTACCAGAATGAGGTATGGGATCTTCTTAAATGTTTTAATGCATTCAACATTATTTCAATCCCAAGGATTAAAAACGCAGCAACCGACTTATTGGATACTTCGGCCCGCTAGGCTTGTACCCTCAAATAATCGATGTACTGTTGAATTGATTTTCAGGCCTTCGGTACTTGATATGATTACCAACCTGGGCGTGTTCGATGATGACCAGCAAATCATAGAATGTTTAACAAATGACGAGGCATTCAAAGGAGCGATTATTGATGATGAAGAACACCAGGCCGAGATGAAATTTGATAATTTCATCCCTAAAGGGGTCCGAATGTTAGAAAAGATGTTTGACTTGAATGAAAAGTTTAGGAGACCCACCAACGTGAAGACTAACAGCTCAACTCTACAGTTCGAGCTGATAAATTTGGGGACTGAAACGGAACCTAAGTTCGTGAATCTCGGCAAATGCTATTTGCCGATAGAGAGAGACAAGTTCATCAGCCTATGTAAACAGTACAAAGATGTCTTTGCCTGGACGTACCAAGAATTAAAAACATACGATACCAGCATCATCAAGCACGTTGTTCCCATCAAGGCGGGAGCCAAGCCATATCAGCAGCCCTTGAGGAAAATGCATCCAAAACTGGAACCACTGATTCAGAGTGAGGTAAAGAAATTGTTGGATGCCAGAATCATTTTTAAAGTCAGACACTCTGAGTGGGTATCAAATCTGGTACCAGTCAGAAAGAAGTCAGGAGAAATCAGACTGTGTGTGGATTTCAGGAACTTAAACCGCACATCGGATAAAGATAACTATCATGTGCCACCCATGGAGCAGCTACTACAAATGGTTTCAGGTTCTGAACTGTTTTCATTATTAGACGGTTTCTCTGTCTACAATCAAGTGTTGGTGGCCGAAGAAGATCGATTGAAGACAACGTTCAGGACAAAATGGGGAACTTTTTCCTATAGAAGGATGCCTTTTGGACTGATTAATGCTGGAGTGACCTTTCAAAGAGCTATGGACATTGCCTTCCATGGACTAATTGGGCAAAGTGTTGTGGTGACCTTGATGACAATACAATATTCTCGAAGAGAAGAGGAGAGCACGATTTTCACCTAAAGCAAATTTTTGAACGTTGTCGGAAATATGGCATCTCCCTCAATCCTAAGAAGTGCGTGTTCGCCGTCACTGAGGGAAAATTACTGGGGCACATAGTTTCAAAGAAGGGTATATCTATAGACCCAGAAAGAATTAAGGCCATTGAAAAAATTCCCATGCCCCATAATAAAAAAGGAATGCAATCGTTTATGGTAACTATAAATTTTGTACGAAGGTTTGTGCCTGATTTCGCTCAGACTGTCAAACCACTCCAGCAGATGGTCAAACAAAATGCACAATTTAAGTGGACTGATATTGAGAAGGATGCTTTCAACAAGATTAAAACTGTTGTTGCACATGCACCTTCCCTGAAAATTCCAGACTTTGATAAAGACTTTATCATGTATACATTTGCATCTGATGATTCATTGGCAGCTATGCTTACGCAAAAGGAAGATGGGGGTGATGAATTCCCAATCTCTTTTATGAGCACTGGGCTACAAGGGGCTAAATTAAACTACCCAGCCATTGATAAGCAAGCTTACGCAGTATTCAAGGCAGTGAAGCAATTCAGGCCTTATATATTAAAAAATCGAACCAAGGTAATAGTCCCTTACCCAGCTGTAAAATCCCTTCTCATACAGAAAGAGTTAGGAGAAAGAAGGGGAAATTGGGTAACAGCTCTTCAAGAATATGACCTTGAATTCAAGCCAACCTCCATAGTGAAAGGTCAAGGGTTATGCAAGTTGATGACTACAAGTGGGAACAATGAAGAACGAGCCTGGGAGGATGATGCCAAATTACATGTAATGGATGTATGCCCTTTGTTTACAACTCCAGAGTCTTGGTATAGAGACCTTGTACATTACTTACAGTCAGGGCTGCTACCAGAACATTGGAATTCCAAACAAAGAAGAGCTTTGTGTCTTAAATTGGCCTCCTATCAACTTGTTGAAGGAGTATTATTCAGAAAGAATTATGATGGGGTTCTCCTCAGATGTTTAGAAAAGGAAGACGCAAAGAAAGTAATGGAAAAATTACATGACAGTCCGGCTGGGGGACATTATTCAAGGGACACTACAGCCCACAAGATCCTCAGAACTTGTTATTACTGGCCTACACTCTTCAAGGATGCACACGCACACGTCAGAAAGTGTGATATTTTCCAAAGGTGTGGTGGAAGACAGCCTAAAGGAACAGCGCCCCTAAATCCTGTGATGATCTCGGAACCATTTGAGCTATGGGGGCTAGACATTATTGGTGAGATAAAACCGAACTCTTCCTGCTACACAAGTACATTTTTACTGCAACTGATTATTTCACTCGCTGGTTCGAAGCTATCCCACTACGCAAGATAAACGAAGACGAAGTCATTAGCTTCCTACAAGATCATATCATGACCAGGTTTGGAGTTCCAGTTTCGTTAGTCTTTGATAATGCTAAATACTTTTCATTGATCAAATTGACTGCATTTGCTCATGATAAAGGAATAAAATTGCATTATTCTGCTAACTATTATCCACAAGGAAATGACCTGGCCGAATCCTCTAATAAAAACCTGATTAGAATTCTGAAGAAGACTGTAATAGAAAACCAGAGGAGTTGGCACTCAGCCTTACCCAATTCCCTATGGGCTGATAGAGTCACCCCCAAGTCTACTATAGGAGTGTCACCCTATACCCTTCTTTCTATGGTAAAGAGGCCATCCTCCCTCCCAATATCATGCTACCATCTTCCATTCTAGCTCAAGAGTCTAGGGGGTCGGATGATGAAGTTCTACAAATAAGAATATACAATCTTTTGAAAGCAGAAGAGGCCAGATCCAAGGCTAGGGAGCGTTTTAAACAGTAGCAGGAGGTAGTAAAAAGATGGTTTGACAAACATAAAGCTGGGACAAAAGACTTTGAAGTAGGAGACTTATTCCTCAAATGGGACCATCCCCATGATGAGAAAGGAAAGCATACCGAGTTCCAGCAGTTGTGGGTAGGCCCATTTCAAATCACAGCAAAACTTGGCCCCGCTACTTATAAGCTGCAAGATTTACAGGGATGGGAGGAGAACTTACCAGTTAATGGTTTGGTTCTCAAGCCTTACTTTTCTTGAGTTTTATTTGAGTTTTTCTATTTTTTATATAAATAAGTTGTTTGGTTATTTTCGAGTCATACTTTTATTTGGTTTAAATTTGAGTTTGTTGATTTTCAATAAAAGGAGCAAACCTATGGTTGCATGGAATACATCCGAAATTTTTGGGTTTGATGAAAGTTTTGGTGTCAGACTGTGTGTTGCTAATTTATATAAAAGAATTTCTTCCAATATAGCGGTTTTATTGAAGAACTCCATGTGCATTGAAGTCCTGCTTAACCCCTGTGAAATAAACCAGATTCGAGGAGTCTGGGGTACTATGTCGAGGCTCCACCCACGTCATATTTAAAATGTTCTAAGGAGCAACAGCCAAGGACCCATGGAAAGGAGCAAGGTGAACAGTGTATTAAATATAAATGATCCCATGCCAAGAAACGAATTCCAAAAGGCAAATAAAGAGTCAAAAAACTCCTATGAAAGCATCATAAATCAAAGCAGATGCTGAATTACAAATACTTAATTGCCGAAAGATCCTCTCCGTCCGTGGGTTTGAACTTGAAATACACCACTCACACAAAAGGACACTATGGGATAGAGGATCCTGAATCAAAATTCAGTAAGAAAGGAATGTAAACAAACTCATATGAAATAGGACAAAAGTCCGAGATCACAAGAAAAGTGCGAAAATGGCATGGGAATGGGGAACAAACGGATATTTCTGTTTACCATATGCTCCAATCCTGTGGTGTCCAAAGCTTTTAGCCACCTGAAGACAAAGGTAATAATGAAATTCATCCTCTGACCTCAGCATAGTTATCTGGACTTGAAGATTTTGTTTTTCTTTCTCCCTAATCGGACTGTCATCAATGATTAAAGGTACACACTGCTGTCATTTAAGAAATCCATATTGTTGGAAGAATTCAATATGATGTTTTGTTGTTAAACAGTCTGTCACTCAAAGGTTGATTGCTCAGAGATCTAGGTTCACCAGGCAATCGCCAGTTGTTGCACTACAACCATTTCCCCCCAATTTTCTTAAATTTTGGGGCCCCTCCTTTCCGTTTAAAGCTGCTCTATTTTCATTTGATCCATGAAGGTTTGGTCTTGCTTCAGCTTTGTGTGATTTTAATGATTAGTTTTTGCGGCCCATTTCCAGAGGATGCATGTTTCTAGATTTTGTTATTGGTCGTGGAATCGAATGTGGCCGGCTAGCCAGAAACCCGTCTGATCAGTTGCCCATTGTCTCTGAGGTGAATCGGCTGGACCATCGATGTTTTGAGTGTTCCATTACTTAGTTTTTTGTGCGTCTTTTATGTTGAATCGAGGGCTGTAATCTTTGTCTCGTCCGCCGTCGCGGCTCTCAAATCGGGTTAGCTTTCGAAGTGTGAAACGATCTGCTCCCTGATGCCCATCGCGTGACTATATCTTTTCTTCATCCGCCGTTGCGGCCATGAGATCGATTTTGCTTCCGACGTTGAAGCCTTCCGACTTTCGACTTAAATTTTTCCCGCCCTTTTCTGTCGCATGCCTAAAGTCTCCCCCCCTTCCACCATTGCAGCTAGGATAGTGGTTTAGCATCCATTTTACAAACCCTTCCGACGTTCGATGTAAAGTCTTTCTAGCCCGCGTCTTCACACCGTTGGCCCTTTTCTTTCCATCGTTGCAGATAGGAGAACCTTCTCCTGTCCGATGTCAGAGCCTTCTGAGGGTCATTTCAGATCTTCCCACCCAAAAGGAGTTAAATCCAGCCTCTTGTCGATTATAGAGATACAGCCAGTCATTTTCCGTGGATTGGTAATTTCATTTCGCATTATTTGTGCAGTTATGTTTTCAATGATTGACTCTTGTGGTTGTTTGTAGGTGAAATCCTGGAAAATGATAAAAAAATGCCACGACAAGAAGGGAGGTGGATCGTTGATGGTGGTATGACCAAAACCAGTTCGAAGACGATGAAAGCGCGAGTCCAAAGGAAACAGCAGTTACTTAACCAATCATGAATATGCAAGAAAAGACAGAACAAGATATGGGAATGTGAAGCATTTGAGAAACTGAAAGACCATGCATCTGGGGGAAAACGAAACGCTCTGTAATTGTATTTTAAATATAGGAAAGTGGAACTAAGAAAGGGGCTTTTTCCCTGGAAAATTTTGTAATGTTTACTTGTAAGAGGAACTATTTCATTTTGCAAAGGAAAACTGCAAGTTTGCTTGCTGGAGAGAGTGAAATGTGGAACGTATCAATGCAACTCACTGAATAATGTTGAAGAGGAACTATTTCATTTTCATCCATGTTTCATTTACTGTGAGAGTGTTTAATTTCCTGAACCTATGTTCTTGTTAAATGTTCTTCAGTATCTTCAGGATTTCTTCCACTGTGAGTAATAAGTGCTATTCATAAAATGATTGGCTATATGATTGTTTAAATATCTGTAATTGTTCATGTGTCTTGAATGGAGTATCAGCTATCTGTAATTCTTCATTATGCATGTACAAAATGTATTACTCACCGATAAATGCTAATTCTGCTCCCTAGGGATAGTTTAGATAAATAGTTTATCTTATTGCCGTATGTTATTTGAATGTTTGCGAGCCCTAAGACGAGAGGTAAGAACCTGCGCATCACATTGTGATTGCTCCCTGCATTTTTATCACCCTGCATTGTTAGTTAGGAACCTGCATTTCATTGTTTAAGTCAAAATACAAAAAACTCGGTGGACCGGGCCACAACCGGTAAACCCTTTATTTGTTGTTTGACCTATGGTAGCCAGACCGCAAACCAGATAGATTCCCTACACCAAACAGTCAATGGGCTAGTTGGGAACGTTGATTGGGGAGATTCCCTTACTGTTGCAGCCTACGAGTTTCCAGGCCTCAACACTTCCCAATAGCATTAAAAGAAGATTGGAGATTTCTTTACAATATGATTGTTAGCCTATGAACTTCTAACCATATTTACGCCCAAAATTCTCCTAACAACAACGAAACAGTTTGACTTTAACAAACATAGTAATAATTGACATTTACTTGCATCGCCTTTGGATTCACAGTATTCCTTCATTAATTTGCTACATTGCCAATCGATAGTGCATTTGGGAAACTTACCTTCAAGGCATGACAAACAACTTTCATCCAATGTATACATCTAGGAGTCCTTTTTCTTTACAGTAGACAGTTGAGGTAGGGAAGGTGGACATGAGCTATGAATCCCAGGGCTTATTTGTCGTGGTGCTTCATTCACATGTCGGTCCATATTGGGAGTTTGCTCGACATGGTTGTGGTCTTCTTGGAGAGAATGCAAATTAATCATTTCTCCTAGGTCCAATGCTTGATACTCAACGTCTCTCAATTTACCTATGTCTTCAAGAGCTTCAACATGGCTCGGTGATGGATTATTGGTTGGAGACTGTGTTGATGTTGGAATTTGAGTTGGGTCCGTTGGACGCAACCACTTCACCCATGGTTCTGAAGTGGAGGTTGTTATGTCATCAAATCTGTTAGGATTGGTCATAGTATTAGTGGAAAATGTCTGGACCATGTCTCACTCTCTCCATTGCCAACCTGGAATTTTCTCTTACCTCATTTTCCTTTTCAATGGGAATATTCCTTCTAGTTTTTCTTGCTCTGTTACATAAGTTTCTCATCTCTAAGAGTTTCTTTATCAAAACTATGAGGTCCACCCCTGCATAAGAAGTAACAAATAAGGTATTAGTTCCATTATACAGGAAACATGAGGCGTTCCAACATAATTAACTAAATTACAGATATGTTAGTATGGTAATTATTGGCATTGATACATAAACGTTGATTAAAGGTTTCTCTTTATGTTCGAACTAAAGTTTCATTTCTATACTATATTTGAGTCAAGTAAAGAGAGTCAAGTTTGTAGGTATTACAGCTATAGGATTATGACTTCCTTTGTGTTAAAAAATTATTGGAAGTCAAAAGAAAATGAGTGAAATATTCTTCATTTCCAACTCCTTTGGACGAGATGACATTACATGTAATATGCCACATTAGTTGTGAGGAAGGACACAAGTTGGTGTTTGGATGTCTTGGGAATAAATTGAATAAATTACACTCATTAAGTTACGAGTTAACTATTAAGAGAACAAATTGACTAATTACACAATGAGGAGGTTGCAAATCCCCCGAAAAAAGGAGAAATCATTGAGGTAGAGGAATCCTTGTCAAGCTCAATGGCATGTTATGATAAATCTAGCATGAAGAGGAGAGCATGGACAAGTTGGTGAACTCTTCAATATGGACCCTCTCCCATGATTGTTTCCAAGGTTTTTATACAAATTGAAGAGTCTCAATAGAGAACCTCATCTATGCCATCCTTGTGGGAAATCAAAATATATTCATGTG
>LPNX010093255.1:265759-273850 GCA_001517045.1 Pseudotsuga menziesii
TTTCTATTTTCTATTTAATTTTAAATGGTCTAACGTCAATCTAACACAAAAGGTAGGCTATTTGTTTCGGCTATAACTTTTTATTGGCTCGCCTATTTAGAAAATGGAAAACAACCTGCACAAGAAGACACAAAGACCTACATCCTAAAAAATATATATCGTTCATTGACTATCTTAAGACCAAGATGTTGTGGACCAATGCTCGACCTTGTCATTTTAGGGCGTCGACGTTGCACTAGACAGACTTGTTATCTACAACTCTATCTAATTTTTTCACAAAATTCCACCATTTGCATACCAAACGAGTGGACCAATGCAAACATATTCATTATTTTTTGGGAAAATAATAACATACCAACCTTAGAAGAACCTCATTTTTGGGGATTTATACTTAGTTTCCATAAATAAAATTTATATATTCCGGAAGGTAATCCAATTGTCCATGTTTCATATTCTTATGCCATATTCCAAAAAGTTGTGTAGGTACCTCTAATATTGATTTTTGACGTTCAGATTTCTATTTTTCCAGAAGTCCATTACTACAAATGCGTCATAAGTGACCAGCATTAGCTTGCACCAGCTCGTCACTGTATCAAAATCTTAAGGACGGACAAAGGCAGTGAATATGTTCCGAATGAATTTCTAAATTTTTGCAAAAACCATGGAATACAGAAGCAATTCACTGCGCGGCATACACCTTAGCAGAACGGTGTTCAGAGAGAAAGAAGAGAACCATTATGGAGATGGCGCACAGCATGATGGCAGCCAAGCATTTTCCAAATGAATATTGGGTTGAAGTCGTCGTAACTGTTGTATATATTATGAACTGGTGTTCGACAAAGAGCATGAAGAACAGAGTTCCTCAAGAAGCATGGACAAGTATGAATCATAGTGTTTCTCATTTAAAAGGTATGAACAAAGTTGTCCGCAGAGGTAATTCCTATCGCAGTAAAAGCCGATCGAAATAAGGTGAGTCTGTCGAGGTAAGGTCTGTCACACATAAGTCCCAATCGCAGTAAGTCATTCACAGTAAGTCTGTTGCAATAATTACGTTGCAAGTATTTTGGTCACAAGACTTTTCATCAAAGTAAAAGACAAGGTTTTCAAAAAAAACTTGATCGCAACCCAAAAATAAAAGAAAGGAAAATAAAATTTTATTACTACGTGGTACATATGATTCATAAAATTATAACTATATTTTCGTATTTAATATTTGGCTTTTATTAATACTAACGATATAGTATATATAAAATCAAACCAGGTGTTTCATTAATACCAATGTAACTATTATGGGCCTCAAGTCAAACGGAATTTCTTTTGCTAACTTGAGCTGCAGATGGTCATTTATCTCCATGTGTATTCTCATGTGAACTATGTGGACTTGCTGCTTTGCAGCTTTAGCTTCTCTTGTCATCTTTAATCATCCATCTGTAGCGTTCTTTTTTACACACGTTCCATCAATCTCTAGCTTTATTCGTACAATATATGGAATAAGTATTACGACTTTTACTTTAACTCTACCTTTATTTTTACATATGGAATTAATAAGTATTTATGACTTTCACTTTAACTATCTTTACTTTTTTAATCTATCGAAGATATAACTGTCAGCATCGAACATTTTCTTTTGTGAGTTCCACCTTCTTTTATCTTTATCTTTACCTTTACCTTGTCTTGTGAGTTCCACCTTATCTTTACCTTTCGCTTTACTTATTTAATCGGAGTTTCTCTATCGTGAGTTCCACCGTTGCTCTAGTTTTAATTATCACATATAGGAACATTTTTTTTTATAAGCGAATTATGAGGGTACAGTTAGCGTAAAAACTGTGCGTTTCACTTTAGGGAACTTTACTTTTGTTGAGCTAAATCGATTCCTCTCACTTTATGTCAATACCACGTATGGAATGAATATTGTGAGTCCCACCTTAACTTTACGTGCAGAATTTGTGAACATTTTTGACAGGATAAGTGAGTGTAATGAGTTGCATTGAGTGAAAGAATCGAAAGTATTGTAGTCCGTCGTTGTTTAAAGCTGCCTATTTTCCAATTTCCGTTTTGCCAGTTTCAGCCAGTTGAGCAGTAATAATGGCAAAGAAATGTTGTTGCAGTTGCTCTAGCTTTTTATCATGTCTTTCTTGCTTTTCAGCGAGAAACACAGGTAATGCCACCTCTTTTTCCGCAGAAACTGGTGCAGGGCTCCATGACCCCCGATCAGGGGGCAGCTCCTCCTCTTCCACCCTTCAAATGGTGTCAGATGATTTTGAAGGAGATAATGTCAAGGTCGACCTAGATGGCCTTATCAACCATATATCTCAACTTTTGCAACACATCAAGGTAAGCAGGAACGCTATCTGATATATATCGTTATCCAATTAGAGAATGTTATTGTTATAATCTCATATCATAGCTAACATGGTATTGTGTTTAATTTACTTTTGTTTTAGGACGAAGGAAAAAAAACGTCCCTTCCAAAGGAGCTTCATCGATATTTGCCGAGCTCGAAAAGCTTTTCCAAATTAAAAGAATTTATCTGAGGCAACAAATTTCGTTGTACGAATTTAACCTCTATTAATTATTTATTTGCTAATAGTTACAAATTAGTTCACTTATCTCCTACTAGGGTTTGCTCCAAAATTAAACGGCTCCTGTTACAAAAATAATCTAAGTTCGTTTTTACTCTTATTTTATGGTGCTCAGAAAGATATTATTCCGGGGGACGCCAAAACAATTGTACGCGGTCTCCTACAGGGTATGGGAACCGCACACTTGGCCACTACAGGGCTCCTGGTGGTAGCAAACATCCTTGAGAGATTCGAGGATGTTTCTAACAACAGAGAAGAATGTCTTAATGTTTTGAAGGAAATGATATTTCTGGCCAAAGTTGTTAAGCAGATTTAGGAACGCCTGCAGTTGCAGCAAAGATTGCAAGATGAAGTCAAAGACGCAACAGCATTGATTGTCGAAGGGTCAATCAAGTGCTGTTCTCAAATGGATTCTTCTCAATTTTCCAAGTAAATGGTCCACACTCTAATCTTATTTGTTTATTAATGTCTGTATACAGTAGATGTCTTTCATCCTAAATTAATGCATAAGGAATGGAAGGCCTGTGTTTAGTGCCCAAGTGATTTAATGAAATTTAACTTTATGTGTATATAGTAAAAGCCATTTGTTTTAATCAATCCACAAGGAATGCAAATTCTGTGTTTAGTAACTGGAGGTGAATGCCTTAAATGGAATTTCGTTGTTTGATTGCAGGTTCTTCTCCAGTTCCGTTAATAAGAAACAGCTGGGTGATCTTGCACAACAGTTAGATGCCAAGTACAAGCATATTTATGTCCATATGGGTATAGAAATATATAATGTCAGTCAAAATAAGCAGGCAAATCTACCAAGACGTTACGATGAAAAACCAGGTGAATATCTTGTCAAATTAATTAATTGACTTATACCGTAAGAAGTTGCTATTACTATTATAAATAACTTTCAACTGTGGGTTTGATTTTTAATATTATTGCAACAGTTGGAATTCAGGGGGGCGTTAAAGAAGTTACCGAATTATTAGAATGGGAAAGCGATCAGAAAGTTGTCTCAGACATATTGCATGGTATTGGAGGGATGGGTAAGACCACCCTGGCAGATGCTGTTTTTGCATTGGTTAACATTGGAGGATGTCAATATTCAATGGTTCAATTTTCTGAGAACATGGATTCGCAAAAAATAATGGACTTACAAAAATTGATCTTAAAAGATTTGATGGGATCTGCAAATATTGCAGAAATTAGAAAGCCTGAAAATGGACAGCGAGAACTGAGCCGCGTGTTGGAGGGAGTGACTGCTTTCATTTACATAGACAATGCAGTGGGTGAACGTGAGCTAGGAGAGCTTTTGCCTCAAGATATGAGTACGGCAAAGAAAGTGAGGCTCCTTATTACTACGCGTGACTTAAATGTGCGTAAAGCTTGCCCACTGAAGACGCATCCCAAAGAGTATCATATGGGAGGCATTTCGTCTTTGGAGGCCACGAATCTATTGAAAATGGATATCTGTGATGAAGTGGAAAGAATATTACATTCTTACAAAGTGAACCACATAATCAAGAAATGTGGTGGAATTCCCTTGATGTTAAAGTTAGTGGCAGGAGCATTACGTGATGCAAGGGACCTAGAAGAAGTTGATCTAGTGCTGGAGTAACTAGAAAAATTGAAGGGCGATGACTTTGGCTTTGATAAAATTGAGCCTTACTTCTTTGCTTACGAAAAGCTTCCTACAGAGTGCAAAGATCCATTCCTGGACATCTGCTCATTTTTTGAAGGATGGGATTGGGATATAGTGGCAAATATTATGGGAGAGTCTGAACTAAACATGTTAGCACGCAGAGCACTAGTTACTAAACATACAAGTGGAGTTGTAAGTGTACATGATGTCATCTTAACGCTTGGTCGCAGAAAATCAGATGGAATGAGATTCACATTCACCGGTGCAAGTGAATTGAAAAAATTCTTAGACGGGAAAGAAGAGAAGGTACTAAATCTGTGAACTCTAAAAGTATTCATTCGTATGCCATTTTTTTCATACAATGTTTAGTCTTATACTGATTCGATTATATGTAATAATGACATGCAGGACCTTCACAATATTAAAGGCATTTGGTTGAGCGAAGATAGGGATCTATTCCCTTTATCGGCAACAGTATTGGATTCAATGCATCAGTCATTGAGAATTCTGAAACTTGGAAATTTAACAAAAATAGAAGGAAAAAGTTATAAAGTATTCGAGAATTTGATTTTTTTCCAAGGTGCTGTTCGCTATCTTCCATTTGATACGAGGGAATTGAAATACTTAAGCTACCAACCCAAGGATTTGAAACTCCTTGAGGCAAGTCTTTTCAACATATTTAATCTCCTCTATTTTCTATCATTTTATATATAGCACAGACAGTGTTTTATTACTTTTAATAATTTCATTATGGTGGGCATATATGAATGGCATAATTTGCAGATACCACTGAGTCTTAGACACATAGAATTTGATGGAAGGTTACATTCCCATGCTTTTGAAATCTCTTCCATAGAACTCGAGCAGTTCCAGAATTTGCGAGTACTGAGATTGACAAGGTTTGCAAAGCTAAAAAAGCTAGGTGATCTAGTAAAGGGCTTGCGGGAGCTAACTCTTTCATATTGTCATTCTATAGAGGAATTACCATCATCAATTTCAATGCTTCCATTTTTAAGAGTATTGAGAATGGATTATTGTTCGAAATTGGAGCACTTGCCAGAAGATATAGGATCATTAAATTCTCTGCAAGAACTCAATTTGCAAGGTTGCGCTTCTTTAAAAGAGCTACCTAATAGTGTTGAAAAACTTTCATTATTGAAATCATTGGATTTATCCTCCTGCGCAAAGCTATCACAACTCCCTAAGGGTGTAGGAAGCTTAACATCGCTGGTTAACTTTTATTTCAATGAGTGTTCTAGTCTAACTAGTATTCCCCAAAGCATTGGAGGGTTGAAGTCATCGGCGTTCTCAATGGATATGTCATGTTGCTCACGGTTAAAAGAACTTCCAGATATTTTTGCTGACTTAGGAAATTTAAGAGACTTGAACCTATGTGAATGCAGGAGTATAGAGAAGCTTCCCAAAAGTTTGAGTCAACTGAAGTGTTTGGTAAAGCTAAATTTATCAAAGTGCATCTCACTTAAAACATTATGTGATGAGTTCCATTGCTTGTCATCATTGGAAATTCTAGACTTGAGTGGGTGTGAGCGATTAAAAGAGCTCCCTCAAGATTTCCATTGCCTCACCTCATTAATAAATCTATACTTGAGTGGGTGTAAGACATTACGAGAACTCCCTAAAAATTTTCATTGCCTCCCTTCATTGCAGCATCTGTACCTATGTCATTGCGACATCTCGGTGCAAGGAAAATTTATGGAAAACATAGTGAAGGTGAAAACATTACAGATTATGAACATTGAAGGAAGCTCTAGCTTGGTAAAGAGATGGAAACAAATTCAAAGACAAGGCCATCAATCATGGTCTTCTGCAGTGTATACAGGGAAGGTGAACATCTATCCAATTAATTATGCCACCAATGATGTCGTTTCATGCACTATAAGTTAACTTGTATAATAATATCTGTGTCTTTGGATTTGTCTTCAGGATTTGTCCAAAGAGGAGAAGGAGAACATACTACAGAAGTTGTTGTCAGAATTAGATTGTCTTCTTATTAATAAGCGAGGAGAGACATTCCATTTATGTGATCTTCCTCCAAACACCCTCTCACTTGTCATGTTTCATAGCGATCCAAATGATGATTTCCCTTGTCCTTTAATTGAGGAGACCGTTGATGACATCCAAATAAATTTTTATATGATTTATATTGGTAGACATTATCATCGGTTACCTGCAAAAGTCAAAGACAGAATTTTGGGTTATAGTGATGAAGTTTCAAAAATACAATTGATGGTTGTTAAATTGTTATTAACCTTAGATGTAGATGCTCGAAAATCATGGTTATCAACATTAGAGAAAAATGTTCGAGAATCATGGTTGGAAATATATAATGCAGAGGAACCCGTATGTTTTAGGATGGATATGATAGGAGACGGGAAGGATGGTAAATACCATTCTCGTTGGAAAGTTTTGTCAAACTTTGAGATGGAGGAACTTTTGTTGAGCAAGTCTGGAAGATATCTCAAGTTGAAGCAAATTGTAGAAACAAGTCGAGAGAGTAATATAGTGTTGTTAAGAGAATTGTTTGCAACGCAAGGTGAAGAAAGCAATCACATTTTTCAAAGGAATCGTGCACCAAACAAGGTACTCAAGTTTTCACTTCGGTTTGTCTTTGGTTTTCGCTTCATTTTTTTGTCTAGTGGTTTTCATTTCATTTTATTGATTGTTTTCGTTTATTTTGTGGACGCGACAATTCTAGGATCCAACAGAAAAATCTCAGCCTTTCGTTTGTGGAGTGGACAAATTGAAAGGAAAAACTGTTTTGTTAGAAATGAGGAGTGTGAACGACTTATGTAATGATAATGGCCTTTGGCATATGAGTGAAATGTATCTCATGGAGAAAGAGAGACTTGACCTTGAAATGATCTCAATTCCAATTGTGCAGCCAAGTACAACATTGGATGTACTTGAGCAGTTCTCAGGAAAAGTTTCTTGGTTGGTACTCCAAAATCCATGGACAGTAACTAGAGCAGTGAAGTATTTTCTTGTTAAACATTGTGGCCGGGAAAGGGACGATGAATGGTCTCCGAGTAAATTTTGGATCATAGAACCCAATGGAAAATTTTCATTTTGTAACCCGTATCATGTACTCCTTATGTTGAACAATTGGGGTTCAAAAGCTCATCCGTTTACATATGAGAAATTTGAAGAAGAATTAAGACAAAGTGAATGGACTCAGTGGGAAAATATGTCAAATTTAGAGTTTCTTTTCAGCCATTTGGAAAGAACCACTTATACTATGAAATGAGAACTCAGTTCTCGTTTTTCTCTCTCCTAATTTTAGTAGCTATTTTTACCCCCGTTTCAAAAATGGTTGATGCGAGTATCACACATTTTTCATTTTCATTTTCAGACATTTTTTGGGGCCTTTGAATTATCTTTGTTTTAAAATATTTTTAATTTCTATTTTCAAGTGTGTTTTTTGAAATTTAACAAAATAATATACATTTTTAAGCAATTTATAATGAAAAACATATACATTTTACGATTTTTTCTATAAAATATAAGACATTTTTATGTACAAAATAAGGCATTTTTATTGACAAAATTGTAAATAATTCCAGAAAATAAAGACATTTAAAACCATTTTCAATGAATTTTCAGAGAATTTTTCTCTAAAAATGATCATATTTCATATTAGTTATCGAAAAGTGACGACTCACATAAAGTCGAGAAAAAATATACAAATTATTTGTAAAAAACATATTAAAAACATTATATTTAGAAATTTTATTTCTAAAATGAAGTCTGAAAGTCACAACATTACTAATATATCTGATCAAAAAATTGTCAAAAATTGTCAAAATTAACATTTTCTTCAAAACATGAAACTATTCAACAATATCATGCATGCCAAAT
>LPNX010093262.1:0-66040 GCA_001517045.1 Pseudotsuga menziesii
ACTATACAACTATAGTAAGGAAATCATAAAACTGGACATCATAACTCTGTTCTGCACATTATTTATATAATGTAGATTATAAATCACAATGTAAGTAAACAAAATCAATACATAGTTAAATATAAATATATATATATATAAAATAGAATTTAGAATACAAGTATAGAGTGCTCCATCATGGAGCATGAGTTTTATTAAAAAAAAACTAACATAAGTAAATTATAATAAAAACCTTTTTAAAAAAATTTACAGCTGGGTTAATAAAATGATAACCAATAAGTATTTCTTTATGTGAATTATTCATTACAGTAAGAAAGAAAAACCAGATGCTCACATCATATATAGCACTGAGAGTAAAATATTACTCAGCTGGATTAAATACATGGAAAATAATTACTTGAACCATTTAATAACCCTTAGCTGCTAATGCAAGGCCGATGGCCTATAAAGACAAACACAAATAACTGTAAAAGCAAGGCTCGCAGCCTGTATAAACTAATCACATTTTAAATAACGCAAAGGATTTAAGCCTGTAAACCCTGTTTTAAAAACCAAAAACCTGCAGTAATTAACAGTTTACATCCACGGCCGTAGCCGGTTAAGCTCTTAAAGAGCTAGGGTTTAACCCGAAAGCAAAACTTTACACCTATCAACCCTCGCCATACTAATCTACAAGTAAACCAATAAACACAGTCTCGGCCAGGAGCCGTAAAACTTTTTATCACAGGGATAAACCCTAGTGAAGCGTGGCAGTATTCTACAGCTAAGCGAAGAGTAGAGAAACCAAGAAACTGTTTATGCACCCTGTCAACATACAACATGGAGACGTACATCGAAGAACCGGGCTTACCAGGAAGCGCCGAGCCATATTTTCTTTTCGTTACAGCTACGACTTTGAAGGGCAAGTCTGCCATCGAAGGGCAGATGACATTGGAAGGCAAACCTGCCAAGCAAAAAGAAATCGTAAGTTGGTAACCCTAACAGTTTTATAAACAAACCAAAACTTTAAATAATAATCACATTGTATTCACAATCACGTACCTGCGAAGGGTCAAGTAGTAAGCAGACTGGAACGAGGGTACTGGAACCCTTTCATCACCGGGGAAAATGGACCGCGTAGAACCCAAACTCCCTTTCCCAAAGGAGATGCGAGTGTCAACCACCAGCATTCACAATGCTGTAAACCCTCAATACACGAAGTATCAACAGTCACGAATGAGCACAGGTTTCATCACCGGGAGAATCGAACAACACCTCGACAGAGCCCACAAAGTAACGATACAACACAGCCTGCAAAGAATCAATACAACACAGCTCTCTAAGGAGCAACTCAATACAGCCCACACAGGAGCACCACGAAGACGGGCTACACACCAGGCTGTCTCCAAGCAAAATCGACCAGCAAAGAACCACTAGGGTTTGGCAGAGCAGAGCTCAAAGCCCGCAGGCGAGAGGAGGACTGAATCGATTTGGAGGCAAGTCAACTTATATTGCCCAATGCATGGCGAGGAGGCAGCCACGTAAACCTTTAAATTATTATCAATGAGTGGGTCGGACTCTAATGTTTCGTATCGTTGCATTGCCAACTTAATCATGGTGGAAAGTTCCATATATTCACCTTTCGACCTGGACCTGCTTAAGGTCAAATAACATAATGTTAATCATCAAATATAAAAACAAATATTACTTTGCAACAATATAAGCTATATCCAACTTATGTTAAACACTAGTGCATTGTAATAACATTCAACAATGACATTATAACTTTGGAATATTGACATTGTAATGTTTAAGCTATTAATATTGGTTCCTCATACAAAAACCATGAACTACAAGAGACTTGTAATGTGTTAAGTCTAGTTCAAACATTTTGAAATGTAAAAGTTATGGTTTGAGACCTCATCTGAGGTTATGATGAGGTTATCTCATTTTATTATAATATAATCAATGAACTCATATTACAAGAACAATGAAATCTAAGTGTAGAGTTATAGTCGTATAAATTATACAGTATATACCTTGCGACCAATTACTTAATGTAATAATGTAACAAGGAGTCTAATATATATTATTTTACATGTCAAATGATCTCATTATTGTGAGTTATTTATCTCAAGGAATGACCATGTACAACATGGGACGTAGATCATTTATCATAACTGATATTATTATAAATGTCTATGTTCTTAATTATTCAAAGAACTCTGTTTAATTACATGAATTGAACTAGTGATTTTAACCATTCAAAAGGGCGACATTAGAAACCTGTAAGAGCCCCTTTTCAACTTTTAATTTCGCTACTGAACATCACTTTTGTAGCCCTTACCTAGTACTAGTAATTCAATAATTTTTTTATATAGGCAATATTGGAAAAGAAATCTATGTAAACTGCCATCCTTATCTCTGAATGTTCATTCAACTGAAAAGTTCATAGATATAACTGGAAATGACGATCTTTTTCTTTAGTGTCTTTTAACCTTTCTCATCATATTTTGCTTTATATCAAAAGTGAAATAAAGGAGGCTATACCTGTAGAAGCTGAATAGTCCGTTTAACATGCGATCTATTTATTTAGTTCTCTACTGAAAGCACTTGATAACAGCATATGATTTATTTTACTCTAGAATGATCTGTTAGCAGCAATCCCAAAAACTTTACCTGTCAATCTGTAAGAGAAAGGAAAACTACGTGCGTTAGCTTTACAGCTAAGTAAGCCCAGTCTAACGTAGCATATCCACTTGCTGTTGCAAACAGAGAACAATCAGAAAACTGAAGAAAAACTCAACTAGCATTCCAACCAAGTAAAGATCTTACAGTTACAAAATAAATAGCATTAACTAATCAGTATTTAACGATTGTGTTAACATACATTTATGCTATTTAAAAGTTTTGAAATTTTTTGAAATTTTTGGGGTTTTGACACATACCATGCAGGCATTCGATAATGCAGCACAGGAAAACTATAGGAAAGTGGGTTTGGGTTTTTGATAGTGGCCAATAGGCTGGCACCATTAATGCACATTGGGGAAAGTGGCAGCCCAACATAGGGTTTGGCTCCACGATGGGCTTGTTCATTTCATTTTGTTTGTTGTTTTGTCTTAGCTCTCCACAGGGTGTGAAGGGGACTTCTAGTTTAACGAAAGGTATGTGTCATATAGTTTCTCAGCACTGTTGTTGGTTTGTTTCTTACTATTGATATAATACTTATCAATTTCGTTGTCGTGTTGTGGTTGTAGGTGACAGGGCTAGCATGGAGCAACATAGCTCGAGGCTTCAAAGCCAGTCCGTGGGTGATGCCATAGCATTCATACTAAGCTTGTTACACAAACCTGCACTTGTCACCTCTCGTCTTTATGGGTAGGACTGAGTTTCATCTCAGTGCTTGATTGGTGTTTTAGTATGGGGTTTTCGATTTGCCTTTAGGCATGGGTTTACAAATATTTGGGTTTGTAATTAAAATAGTGGAGATGTTAGTAGCAACGGGAGCCTTAGTATTTTTAACAGGCTCTGCGTGTTTTTTGTAATTCATGTTTTGATTTAAGACTTTATGCCAAGGCATCACCACTGCTTGAAATGGTGCCATGACTATTGGCACAACTGTGTAAACTTTACTATGACTTTATAAATACAGTGTATATGAATTTATACTGCGTTGTTGTTATTAAAATTGGGTTTTATGTGGAATTATCCTTCGTGGTTAGATTGTGTATATTTTCTTCCATTCTTTGTATTAGTTGCAAGAATGTAAATGATGACAGCGTATGGTTGTCACCATATCGTAAATGGCACGAGCGCTCTCTATGGAAGCTGCGATAGTTTGGACGGATGCATTCATACTATTTTTTAATTATTAATGTGTAAATGGCAAGTGAATATAAGTCGTGGGTATAAAACCTTGCGCAGGGACTCCTTGTTGTAGGTTGTTTTGTTGACAGAGTTTTCATGCCTGTAACAAGGTTTTAATTTAGTTAATGTTGATTAAATACTGGGTCATGGCCATGTATTTATAGCGTAAGGATTTGTATAGGTCTTATGACCTCTGTGTAATGATTTTGGGTTGGTTTATAGCCTTTGTGTAGATGATACACAGTGGCTTTATAGAACATTAAAGGCCCTTCAGAATTTGATCCTGGGTCGTGTACTATAATGAGAGTTTATTAATTGTAAATTGGTTTCTGTGTATTAATGTTGGTTGTGGTTTTTAATACCAAGGGAATCATATTTGATGTATGCAAATTGGTCATTGGTTTCCTACATGATTCGTTCCTGCAACCTTAATGTATTTACATGGTATTTTTAATTGTTTAATGTAACGAAGGCTTGGTTATTTAAATGATTACTACGTATGTGTCAAAACCCCGAATTTTCCAAAAAATTTAAAATTTTTAATTTACATAATCTTAATATTAAATGCAATTAACTAATTATCTAATTAGTTAAAGATTAACAGCTTGTTATTAGAATTCATCTGTTATTTGCATAAAGTGATAAAACACATCTTTTCAGTTTGCTGACTTATTTCTTTTTGCATACAATAAGGTGGGGCTGTCATGAAACTGGGCTTACTTAGCTTTCAAGCTAAAGCATAAATTTCCTTCTATTCTTACAGATGATAGGTAAGAATATTGGCTACTGCAAGTAAAAGAATTCTAAAGTCTTCAAGTACAAGCTGTTTGCAAACAAAGTTCAGAAGAATAATATTAGTAGCTAAGCACATATCAACGTTTGCTGAGGTAAATTAATTATCTGATTTTCATTCTAGCTGTTTGTGCCAGAAATTGTTTCTAAGGCCAGAGAAACAAGCTAACACACACTCAAATATAAAACTCAATAAAATCAAAGTTTAGGGTTTCTGCAATGTATTTTTTGGTTGTGAACTTTGAAAATAGTCAGGGAATACATTCATACGTAAGGAAACTACTAAATCATAAGCAATAGACAATGAAGATGCATGATATATCAAAAAAAAGATCCAACAGAAACAGTATTGAGGTTCAAACATAAATGATAGGCATTACCAGAATAAAAACATAGACCAGTCAATGAATCTATCAATTTAAGCCACTAAACAGATGAAAAACGAAGCCAATACAAACAAATGAAGAATAAATTCATATATATCTCATAGTTTCATCAACCACTGCATACAAGAGCTATGTACCTTACTCATAAACAAGTCTGAAAACCAACTGAGCTTCAAGACCTCCTGAAAGCTCCCAAAAATCGAACCCTTCTTCAGTCCCTTTGTCCCTCTTTTATAATTACAAAGAAATAGTTCTATCTCCCCTTCTTAGGCTGAAATTGAAACTACCCAGCAGTTACATTAACTAACTAATTCAACTAATTGACTAAAAATAGCAAATCGGATTCCTGGCAAATATGGTGAATTTCTAGGAAAATAGGTGTCAAAGAAGCTTCCACATCTCTATATCCCTGACCCCTGTGTAAAAACTGAAATTTTTTTTTGTGAATTGGTCCGTTCTGGACAAAAACCTCTCTTGGTTTTTAAACATTCATCTCCAATTTATCAGAATCTGCCCCGCAAGATGAACACTAAAACATGAAAATATTAAAAATTTAAAATCCCTGGAAAATAGGCTGCAAAGATTAAATTTTATCTTTCAAACCTTGACACCTGTGTAGAAAATGAGAGAGGTTTTTGTGAATGGGTCCATTATGAACAAAAACATCTCTTGGTTTTTAAAAATTCATCTCCAATCAATCCTAATATGCCCCCCAATATGAGCACTAAAACATGAAAATATTAAAAATCCTGAAAAATAGGCTGTAAAGATTAAATTGGATCTTTCAAACCTTAAACGCTGTTGCAAAACTGAGAGAGGTTTTTGTAGATGGGTATCCTATGAACAAAAAAATCTTAAAAAAAAAAAAAATTCATCTCCCTTAGCTCGTGGTTGGCATTTTACTTCAATGACCCAAAATAGGAAAAACTGAGCAGAATTCTTAGTGATCTCTTCTTCGTGTACAGTAATTTCTTCTGTGACAGCAACTTTATTTTCACTGGAAAATTTTGCTATGAAAACTCTGCACTAAACCCTCTGATACACTGAGAGACATGAAATTGAGATTTCCATTGCAGGCTTGTACAAGGAAACCGAAAAGTCCATCAAATGTTTCTAGCTTGGAAGCCAATTTCTCTGCTATTACTATGGGAGAAACTTCTTCTGATCTATCTTTGTGACCTTTGGAATCCAATGAAAAATAACATGCACTATTTATGTTTTCTAAAGTAGAAAATTCTCTGCACAGTAAAACTTTACATAAATGATCTCAGCTACCAACTTCTCATATTAACTGAAGACTGTTTGTTTGTTGGATGAGAAGATATATAAAACATAACAATCTCCAATCTATTCATTTTATGCTTCCTGTAGTCTTAGCATCAAAAAAAGAGAATAGGTCTTCATGTAATATCGGCTATTCATCTCTTTCATTGCACTGTGTATAAGTAGCAGACTCTTTTGTGAAGTTTAAGCACCATAAAATGCACAATTTTTCACCCCATCCTCTTTTCAAACTTCAGCAGAGGAATGGTTCAATATAGAGCTATTTTTCAATATTCCACTCAGCAGAACATCTCAGAATGTCTTAAATAGCTATCTATTCAAAAGGAATCCCTTTTAAAGACATAATTTAACATTTCCCTTAACTAATTTTGACAGAAACGACTTCAAGGAGAAAGCCCCAACTCTGCTCTATAACAACAACCTCCGATTTTTTGGAAGATGTCTTCGATCCAGCGTCTCCACTGGCTCCATAATATTTAATTTAGAACATCTTCCCTGAAAGTCTTTCCTTATTTCGCTCACTCTCATCATTTGCCAGAAAGTTGCATCCAGTTGCCAGAACAGTTGCCAGAATCTCCCTCACATGAGACTAACGCCTGTTTACATGAAAAAAAACTTGGCAAAACATATATCAAATGTGACCAATGATTTATTTAACACTTTAGCAGCGAAATCCCCAAAAAATCGGACTGAAAAATTACCATTCTGGCAAAAAACGATTTTCCTGTAGCGCGCCTTTGTTAATTTTTTGCTCCACCACTAAAGGAATAATTGAAAACCCAATTTTGGCTCTATTTAGTCATTTTTTCCATTTTCAATACAGTTCAAAGGACAAACTATACTCATGATATGATTTGTGAATCCATTATTCAATATATTGACCTTTAGAACCATTCAAAAGCTTAAAAGAACAAAACTAAATAAAAATCTGAAGGTAAAAATTGAAAATTTCACTAAAAATCTAAAAATTTCCACAGTAAGTAAAAGAGTAAACTCAAGCAAATATGCAAGCTAAAATAAAAATGACAATCAAACATAAAATTTGAAGAAACAAGTTCCTGACTTAACATCTGGCTTCAGCTGCGGGATGAAGTCCTCCCTGTGAGGCTTCAAGAACCTGTAGACCAGTGCCTTCTCTCACCAAAATTGCCTGCTTTTCTGCAAAACATCCATTGGGCTATGGAGTCTTTATTCAATCCTTCATACACTGATATATACAATGAAAATCAAATCTCATTCTCTGAGGAACCTTCCATCTACTGAATCAAATCGAAATCCCATTTCCAATGTAACCAAGACAAAATTTGATCAACCCACCAAAACTTGTTTCCAACTCGAAATATATATATAATCAGAAAAATTGGAAAACATGAAGAGCAGAGATTTAACAACTTATACCCACTTTCATCAAATAGTGTCTCTGAAATAATAGATTCATAACGTGGTATTGACTCTAAATAATCTGCTACTGGATCATAAAAATTTCCACAAGTTACCTCTTCCTGCTTTGGCTGTCCAAAAGAATATTTTGTTCCATGAATATCAATCAGGCATTGGTGATAAAAGACATCAAGATCATCCTGAATTTGCTCTGTAAAATTTTGAATAGTATCATCAACAATGTCAACACCTTGAACCTCCTTTTCCGCACTGTCTTCAAATGAGTGACTATTAGGCATTGGATTTTGTTGTTCAAAGATAATAGACTGAATGCATTCTTGAATCTGCTGATCAGATTGTAACATATCACACACCTCACATATTTCTGGGTCTTTCTTTTCAATTTCATCATCATATTTATTAAAAATCAGACCATCTTCATAGTGATTTTGAACAACAGATTTATCATAACCATAAACGTAAGCAACTTCTGAAAAATTTTGAACAGCCTGGCCTTCATCAAATTTAGTATCAAAAGCAAAAGGAATAGATTCTAATTCATCACAGAATCCTTGAATTGGAACCCTAATCTCTTCATCATAGCAAGGAGTATTCTGAGAAATTTCAAATGATGATGCTAAAGGTTCATCTTTTCCTTCAATACAAAGCTGATCTTTAACACAACGCTGATTTTCAAAAGTTTGTTGAACTAAAGATTGATCTTCAAAAGCATTAACATTCAAAGGGTTATCAAGGCTGTTGAAATCATTATGGGAATGTTCCAAACTATCTCTACTGATCTCATCACTTGGATAATCCTCAAACTGACCTATAACAACAACTTGATTATCATAATGATCATGGCATTCTTCCTTGACAACAGTATCTGAAAATGTTATCTTTTCATCTTCAACAAATTCTGAAACTTCAACTTCTTCATGACATGTTTTGAACCCTTGATTGTACTCATCATCATGGTTTTTTAAATCAGAAATTGTATGATAAACATCATCCTGCTCACAACAATATTTTAAAAAGGGTTTAGCTAAGTACAGATACTTACAACGTTTCCGAAAACATGTGTGAAATTCTTTCAGTGAGGAGATGGTAGCAGCGGGAAGAGAAAAATACCAATCTCGTGCATCTTTCTCAAGTGAATACATGAAAATTTTCATGAGCACATCTTCATGCTGGATATTTAACTAGACCATACATTGATGAAATTTGATGAGGTGATCTAAAGGATTGTCCTCTTTTCTTTCTCTAAACCGTGGAAGACAATCTCCACAAACATCCATAGTAGGTACTGGATTTGGAAAACCTGGAATATCAGAAAAATTTAACGGTGCAAACCTTCTAGCCACAATAGCTTCCATGGACATTGGTCTCTGCATGTTGAAATAGTGGAGTCGCCAATCAATTTGTCAAGATTTTGTTTCTTCTTCTCAGAAATAAAAAGGGGTGACAGTGGTTCAAATTAATCAAGGCTGTATAAAGCTAGGGATGACTGAAACCTTCTAATTCTTTAGCAGCCACTGTGACAACTTGATGAAAAATAGCCTTCAAAGAATGCTGGTTTAAATTCACCTCTTAAACCAGGAAAACAGATAAGTATCCCAGGGAAGATATGCTTCAGCTTCGTCCCCGGCAACGGCGCCAAAGATGTTTGTTCCAGAAATTGTTTCTAAGGCCAGAGAAACACGCTAACACAAACTCAAATATAAAACTCAATAAAATCAAAGTTTAGGGTTTCTACAATGTATTTTTTGGTTGTGAACTTTGAAAATAGTCAGGGAATACATTCATAAGTAAGGAAACTACTAAATCATAAGCAATAGAAAATTAATATGCATGATATATCAAAAAAAAGATCCAACAGAAATAGTATTGAGGTTCAAACATAAATGATAGGAATTACCAGAATAAAAACATAGACCAGTCAATGAATCTATCAATTTAAGCCACTAAACAGATGAAAAATGAAGCCAATACAAACAACTGAAGAATAAAGTCATATATATCTCATATTTTCATCAACCACTGCATACAAGAGCTATGTACCTTACTCATAAACAAGTCTGAAAACCAACTGAGCTTCAAGACCTCCTGAAAGCTCCCAAAAATCAAACCCTTCTTCAGTCCCTTTGTCCCTCTTTTATAATTACAAATAAATAGTTCTATATTCCCTTCTTAGGTCGAAATTGAAACTAACCAGCAGTTACATTAACTAACTAATTCAACTAATTGACTAAAAATAGCAAATCGGATTCTTGGCAAATATGGTGAATTTCTAGGAAAATAGGTGTCAAAGAAGCTTCCACATCTCTAAATCCCTGACACCTGTGTAAAAACTGAAAGATTTTTTTGTGAATTGGTCCATTCTGGACAAAAACCTCTCTTGTTTTTTAAACATTCATCTCCAATTGATCAGAATCTGCCCCGCAAGATGAACACTAAAACAGGAAAATATTAAAAATTTAAAATCCCTGGAAAATAGGCTGCAAAGATTAAATTGTATCTTTCAAACCTTAACACCTGTGTAAAAAATGATATATTTTTTGTGAATGGGTCCGTGATGAACAAAAACCTCTCTTGGTTTTTAAAAATTCATCTCCAATCAATCAGAATCTGCCCCGCAAGATGAGCACTAAAACAGGAAAATATTAAAAATCCTGAAAAATAGGCTGCAAAGATTAAATTGGATCTTTCAAACCTTAATTGTTGTTGCAAAAATGAGAGAGGTTTTTGTATATGGGTATCTTATGAACAAAAACCTCTTTTTAAAAAAAAAAAATTCATCTCCCTTAGCTCGCGGTCGGCATTTTACTTCAATGACCCAAAACGGGAAAAACTGAGCAGAATTCTCAGTGATCTCTTCTTCCTGTACAGTAATTTCTTCTGTGACAGCAACTTTATTTTCACTGGAAACTTTTTCTATGAAAACTCTGCACTGAACCCTCTGATACACTGAGAGACATGAAATTGAGATGTCCATTGCAGGCTTGTACAAGGAAACCGAAAAGTCCATCAAATGTTTCTAGCTTGGAAGCCAATTTCTCTGCTATTACTATGGGAGAAAATTCTTGTGATCTATCTTTGTGACCTTTGGCATCCAATGAAAAATCACATGCACTATTTATGTTTTCTAAAGTAGAAAATTCTCTACACAGTAAAACTTTACATAAATGATCTTAGATACTAGCTTCTCAGATTAACTAAAGACTGTTTGTTTGTTGGATGAGAAGATATATAAAACATAACAATCTCCAATCTATTCATTTTATGCTTCCTGTAGTCTTAGCATCAAAAATGAGAATAGGTCTTCATGTAATCTCAGCTATTCAGATCTTTCATTGCACTGTGTATAAGTAGCAGACTCTTTTGTGAAGTTTAAGCACCATAAAATGCATAATTTTTCACCCCGTCCTCTTTTCAAACTTCAGCAGAGGAATGGTTCAATATAGAGCTATTTTTCAATCTTCCACTCAGCAGAACATCTCAGAATGTCTCAAACGGCTATCTCTTCAAAAGGAATCCCTTTTAAAGACATAATTTAACATTTCCCTTAACTAATTTTGACAGAAACGACTTCAAGGAGAAAGCCCCAACTCTGCTCTATAACAGCAACCTCCGATCTTTTGGAAGATGTCTTCGTTCCAGCATCTCCACCGGGTACATAATATTTAATTTAGAACATATTCCCTCAAAGTCTTGCCTTATTTCGCTCACTCTCATCATTTGCCAGAAAGTTGCATCCAGTTGCCAGAACAGTTGCCAGAATCTCCCTCACATGAGACTGACGCCTGTTTACATGAAAAAAAACTTGGAAAAACATATATCAAATGTGACCAATTATTTATTTAACACTTTAGCGGCGAAATCCCCAAAAAATCGGACTGAAAAATGACCATTCTGGCAAAAAACGATTTTCCTGTAGCGCGCCTTTGTTAATTTTTTGCTCCAGCGCTACAGGAATAATTTAAAACCCAATTTTGGCTCTATTTAGTCATTTTTTCCATTTTGAATACAGTTCAAAGGACAAACTATACTCATGATATGATTTGTGAATCCATTATTCAATATATTGACATTTAGAACCCTTCAAAAGCTTGAAAGAACAAAACTAAATAAAAATCTGAAGGTAAAAATTGAAAATTTCGCTAAAAATCTAAAAATTTCCACAGTAAGTAAAAGAGTAAACTCAAGCAAATATGCAAGCTAAAATAAAAATGACAATCAAACATAAAATTTGAAGAAACAAGTTCCTGACTTAACATCTGGCTCCAGCTGCGGGATGAAGTCCTCCCTGTGAGGCTTCAAGAACCTATAGACCAGTGCCTTCTGTCACCAAAACTGCCTGCTTTTCTGCAAAACATCCATTGGGCTATGGAGTCTTTATTCAATCCTTCATACACTGATATATACAATGAAAATCAAATCTCATTCTCTGAGGAACCTTCCATCTACTGAATCAAATCGAAATCCCATTTCCAATGTAACCAAGACAAAATTTGATCAACCCACCAAAACTTGTTTCCAACTCGAAATATATATATAATCAGAAAAATTGGAAAACATGAAGAGCAGAGATTTAACAACTTATACCCACTTTCATCAAATAGTGTCTCTGAAATAACAGATTCATAACCTGGTATTGACTCTAAATAATCTGCTATTGGATCATAAAAATTTCCACAAGTTACCTCTTCCTGCTCTGGCTGTCCGAAAGAATATTTTGTTCCATGGATATCAATCAGGCATTGGTGATAAAAGACATCAGGATCAACCTGAATTTGCTCTGTAAAATTTTGAATAGTATCATCAACAATGTCAACACCTTGAATCTCCTTTTCCGCACTGTCTTCAAATGAGTGACTATTAGGCATTGGTTTCTGCTGTTCAAAGATAATAGACTGAATACATTCTTGAATCTGCTGATCAGATTGTAACATATCACACACCTCACATATTTATGGGTCTTTCTTTTCAATTTCATCATCATATTTATTAAAAATCAGACCATCTTCATAGTGATTTTGAACAGCAGATTTATCATAACCATAAACGTAAGCAACTTCTGAAAAATTTTGAACAGCTCGGCCTTCATCAAATTTAGTATCAAAAGCAAAAGGAATAGAGTCTAATTCATCACAGAATCCTTGAATTGGAACCCTAATCTCTTCATCATAGCAAGGAGTATTCTTAGAAATTTCAAATGATGATGCTAAAGGTTCATCTTTTCCTTCAATACAAAGCTGATCTTTAACACAACGCTGATTTTCAAAAGTTTGTTGAACTAAAGATTGATCTTCAAAAGGATTAACATTCAAACGGTTATCAAGGCTGTTGAAATCATTATGGGAATGTTCCAAACTATCTCTACTGATCTCATCACTTGGATAATCCTCAAACTGACCTATAACAACAACTTGATTATCATAATGATCATGGCATTCTTCCTTGACAACAGTATCTGAAAATGTTATCTTTTCATCTTCAACAAATTCTGAAACTTCAACTTCTTCATGACATGTTTTGAACCCTTGATTGTGCTCATCATCATGGTTTTTTAAATCAGAAATTGTATGATAAACATCATCCTGCTCACAAAAATCTTTTAAAAAGGGTTTAGCTAAGTACAGATACTTACAACGTTTCCGAAAACATGTGTGAAACTCTTTCAGTGAGGAGATGCTAGCAGCGGGAAGAGAAAAATACCAATCTCGTGCATCTTTCTCAAGTGAATACATGAACATTTTCATGAGCACATCTTCATGCTGGATATTTAACTGGACCATACATTGATGAAATTTGATGAGGTGATCTGAAGGATTGTCCTCTTTGCTTTCTCTAAACCATGGAAGACAATCTCCCCAAACATCCATAGTAGGTACTGGATTTGGAAAACCTGGAATATTAGAAAAATTTAACGGTGCAAACCTTCGAGCCACAATAGCTTCCATGGACATTGGTCTCTGCATGTTGAAATAGTGGAGTCGCCAATCAATTTGTCAAGATTTTGTTTCTGCTTCTCAGAAAGAAAAAGGGGTGACAGTGGTTCAAATTAATCAACGCTATATAAAGCTAGGGATGACTGAAACCTTCTAATTCTTTAGCAGCCATTGTGACAACTTGGTGAAAAATAGCCTTCAAAGAATGCTGGTTTAAGTTCACCTCTTAAACCAGGAAAACAGATAAGTATCCCAGGGAATATATGCTTCAGCTTCGTCCCCGGCAACTGCGCCAAAGATGTTTGTGCCAGAAATTGTTTCTAAGGCCAGAGAAACAAGCTAACACACACTCAAATATAAAACTCAATAAAATCAAAGTTTAGGGTTTCTGCAATGTATTTTTTGGTTGTGAACTTTGAAAACAGTCAGGGAATATATTCATAAGTAACGCAACTACTAAATCATAAGCAATAGACAATGAATATGCATGATATATCAAAAAAAAGATCCAACAGAAACAGTATTGAGGTTCAAACATGAATGATAGGCATTACCAGAATAAAAACATAGACCAGTCAATGAATCTATCAATTTAAGCCACTAAACAGATGAAAAATTAATCCAATACAAACAACTGAAGAATAAAGTCATATATATCTCATAGTTTCATCAACCACTACATACAAGAGCTATGTACCTTACTCATAAACAAGTTTGAAAACCAACTGAGCTTCAAGACCTCCTGAAAGCTCCCAAAAATTGAACCCTTCTTCAGTCCCTTTGTCCCTCTTTTATAATTACAAATAAATAGTTCTATCTCCCCTTCTTAGGTCGAAATTGAAACTACCCAGCAGTTTCATTAACTAACTAATTCAACTAATTGACTAAAAATATCAAATCGGATTCCTGGCAAATATGGCGAATTTCTGGGAAAATAGGTTTCAAAGAAGCTTCCACATATCTAAATCCCTGACACCTGTGTAAAAACTAAGAGAATTTTTTGTGAACGGGTCCGTTCGGGACAAAAACCTCTCTTGGTTTTTAAAAATTCATCTCCAATTGATCATAATATTCCCCGCAATATGAACACTAAAACAGGAAAATATTAAAAATTTAAAATCCCTGGAAAATAGGCTGCAAAGATTAAATTTTATCTTTCAAACCTTAACACCTGTGTAAAAAATGAGAGATTTTTTTGTGAATGGGTCCGTGATGAACAAAAACCTCTCTTGGTTTTTAAAAATTCATCGCCAATCAATCAGAATATGCCCCGCAAGATGAGCACTAAAACAGGAAAATATTAAAAATCCTGAAAAATAGGCTGCAAAGATTAAATTGGATCTTTCAAACCTTAATCGCTCTTGAAAAACTGAGAGAGGTTTTTGTAGATAAGTATCTTATGAACAAAAACCTCTTTTTTTTTAAATTCCTCTCCCTTAGCTCGTGGTCGGCATTTTACTTCAATGACCCAAAACAGGAAAAACTGAGCAGAATTCTCAGTGATCTCTTCTTCCTGTACAGTAATTTCTTCTGTGACAACAACTTTATTTTCAATGGAAACTTTTTCTATGAAAACTCTGCACTGAACCCTCTAATACACTGAGAGACATGAAATTGAGATGTCCATTGCAGGCTTGTACAAGGAAACCGGAAAGTCCATCAAATGTTTCTAGCTTGGAAGCCAATTTCTCTGCTATTACTATGGGGGAAACTTCTTGTGATCTATCTTTGTGACCTTTGGCATCCAATGAAAAATCACATGCACTATTTATGTTTTCTAAAGTAGAAAATTCTCTGCACAGTAAAACTTTACATAAATGATCTCAGCTACCAGCTTCTCAGATTAACTGAAGACTGTTTGTTTGTTGGATGAGAAGATATATAAAACATAACAATCTCCAATCTATTCATTTTATGCTTCCTGTAGTCTTAGCATCAAAAAATGAGAATAGGTCTTCATGTAATATCGGCTATTCAACTCTTTCATTGCACTGTGTATAAGTAGAAGACTCTTTTGTGAAGTTTAAGCACCATAAAATGCACAATTTTTCACCCCATCCTCTTTTCAAACTTCAGTAGAGGAATGGTTCAATATAGAGCTATTTTTCAATCTTCCACTCAGCAAAACATCTCAGAATGTCTTAAACAGCTATCTCTTCAAAATGAATCCCTTTTAAATACATAATTTAACATTTCCCTTAACTAATTTTGACAGAAACGACTTCAAGGAGAAAGCCCCAACTCTGCTCTATAACAGCAACCTCCGATTTTTTGGAAGATGTCTTCGTTCCAGCGTCTCCACTGGCTCCATAATATTTAATTTAGAACATCTTCCCTGAAATTCTTGCCTTATTTCGCTCACTCTCATCATTTGCCAGAAAGTTGCATCCAGTTGCCAGAACAGTTGCCAGAATCTCCCTCACATGAGACTGACGCTTGTTTACATGAAAAAAAACTTGGCAAAACATATATTAAATGTGACCAATGATTTATTTAACACTTTAGCAGTGAAATCCCCAAAAAATTTGACTGAAAAATGACCATTCTGGCAAAAAAGGATTTTCCTGTAGCCGCCTTTGTTAATTTTTTGCTCCAGCGCTACAGGAATAATTTAAAACCCAATTTTGGCTCTATTTAGTCATTTTTTCCATTTTGAATACAGTTCAAAGGACAAACTATACTCGTGATATGATTTGTGAATCCATTATTCAATATATTGACCTTTAGAACCCTTCAAAAGCTTAAAAGAACAAAACTAAATAAAAATCTGAATGTAAAAATTGAAAATTTCACTAAAAATCTAAAAATTTCCACAGTAAGTAAAAGAGTAAACTCAAGCAAATATGCAAGCTAAAATAAAAATGACAATCAAACATAAAATTTGAAGAAACAAGTTCCTGACTTAACATCTGGCTCCAGCTGCGGGATGAAGTCCTCCCTGTGAGGCTTCAAGAACCTGTAGACCTGTATTCAATCCCTTAAACAAGGATTTCCAGAAATTACCTGTGAATTTATTATCCCTGTCTGAAATAATAACCTTCGGTACACCATGTAGCCGAAAAAATTGCTTTAAGAATATGTCAGCTATGTTTGCAACCTTGTAAGTGGTTTTAACAGGAATAAAATGTGTTGCTTTACTTAATTTATCTACCACCACCATAATTGAATCATTCTGATTCTGATTTCTGGGTAATCCAGTAATAAAATCTAAGTTGATTATTTCTCATTTCCAACTACGAATAGGAAAATGTTACAGTAAACCAGCTGGATGTTGGTGTTCTGTTTTCACTTTTTGACAGTCCAAACATCTAGCTATATACTCAGCTACTTCAGATTTCATATTAGGCCAGAAATATTCTTTGCTTAACATGGTGACAGTCTTATGGTAGCCTGGATGCCCTGAGTAAGGGGTTTTATGAACTTCATCCAGAATCAACAATTTAACCTTAGGCACATTAGGTACATACAGTCTGTCCTTAAACAATAAGAATCCATCTTTATTTAGACTATAACCTTTTATTAAACTTTCTATAGGTTCTTCTTTAGCTGTAACTTGTAATTTTTGATAAATTTCATCCAATTTTATCCCTTCAATCAGTTGTTCATTTAAATCAGAAGCATAAGTGCTAATTGTCGCTGCAAAGTTCATCTTTGCATTTCTGCTCAAAGCATCAGCCACCTTATTTTCTTTTCCTTTTATGTGTTGAATTTCGAGATCTTATTCATTCAAGAAGGCCAACCACCTTGCTTGTCTTGCATTTCAGTTAGGATGATCTAAAAGGTATTTCAGACCTTTATTATCAGTCATTAAAATAAACCTTCTGCCTATTAAGTGGTGTCGCCACATTTTTAAGGCATGAATTACAACAGCAAGTTCTAAATCATAAGATGCATAATTCTTTTCGTGGATTTTTAATTTCCTGGACTCATAGGCAATGACATGCCCTTCTTGAGTCAGCACACCGCCTAAACCATCATTACAAGCATCGGTGAAAACCATGAAATCTTTATTAGGGTCTGCTATTCTTAGAATAGGCGCAGTTGTTAATAAAGTTTTTAGTTTCTTAAAACTTCCTTCACACTTTAAGTTCCAATCAAATTTCTTGCCTTTGTTTTGCAAGGAAGTGATTGGATTAGCTATTTTTGAAAAGCCTTCGATGAATCTCCGGTAGTAACCGGTAATTCCCATGAAGGACCTAACATCTGTTACGTCTTTTGGTACTGGCCAATCTTTGATTTCCTGAATATTTTCAGGATCCACTGAAATCCCTTCCTTAGTCACTACGTGACCTAAGTACTAGATTTCATCCTTAAAGAAATAACACTTACTGAACTTTGCAAAGAGTTGTTGCTCTCACAGCTCTTGTAAAACTATTCGTAAGTGTTCCTTATGTTCCGCTTCATTTTTAGAATAAATTAAGATGTCATCGATAAATACGATAACAAATTTATCTAAGTATTTATGCATTATATTATTCATTAAACACATAAAGACAGTTGGGGCATTAGTAAGTCCAAATGGCATTACGACAAATTCGTAATGTCCATACCTTGTTCTAAAGGCTGTCTTGAAAATGTCCTCATCTTTAATTCTCACCTGATGATATCCCGATCTCAGGTCTATCTTTGAGAACACCGTAGCTCCACGCAGCTGATCAAACAGATCATCTATGCGGGGCAACGGATATCTGTTTTTAATATTCATTTTATTTAGTTGACGGTAATCTATGCATAGTCGCATAGTTCCGTCTTTCTTTTTAACAAAGATTATTGGTGCTCTCCAAGGGGACACACTGGGTCGAATATACTTCTTATCTATTAACTCTTTTAACTGTGATTTTAGTTCATTAAGTTCTAAAATATTCATACGACACGGAGCTTTCGAGCTAGGTACAACACCTGGTACCAGCTCAATAGTGAAATCCAGTTCTCTCTTAGGAGGTAATCCTGGAATTTTCTAAGGAAAAACATCAGTAAATTCGTTTAAAACAGGAATATCCTCTATTTTTATTTTATCTTTTTCAGACTTACTTGCCTCATCTGTAATAGTTACAGCATAGGCTTTGCACCCTTTCCTGACTGCTCTTTTAAGTTGTAAGGAAGAAATCTGCCTGATTACAGTTTTCCTAGGAATACCCTTAATTGTTACTGGCTGTTCATTATTATTTACGCACGTAAAGGTTTTATCAAAACAGTTTAAAAATACCCTGTGCCGTTCTAACCAATCCATACCAATCAATAATTCATATGATCCAAGTGGCAGAACATTTAGCTTAACAGTAGTTTTAAGATCATTCATAACTAAAGCACATTATTTCACATAGCAGGTTACTTTCCTTTTTGCCCAATTGGCTAATTGAACTAACCAGGAGCTATCAAACTTTTCAACAGTCAATTTACACTTTTCTACTATCTGAGGTGAAATGTAACTAAAACTAACACCTGGATCTATTAAAATAGTTACAGGGGTTTGGTTAACCAAACCTTCTACTTCCACCATGGAAGTTTGATAATCAGCTTGGCGGTTCTCCAACGCTGCATTGATTCAGGGCATAGTCCTTGCAAATTCTCCAACAGTCATTTCATCCTGCACAGTATGAATATTGTTGTTTGGCTTTTTCCGATTTGGGCAAACTGAAGCATAGTGCGGGCCATTGCACTCCCAGCACTTAACAGGCTCCTTTCTTTTGAAATTCTTAGTGAAATTTCCATGATTGTTTGAAGCTTCCTTGCCCTTGAAGTTATTGGAATTATTGGAATTATTAGAAGCACCATTTCTGCTTCCCTGGAAGTTCTTACCGTTAGAATGATTTCTGTTCTTATTATTCCTGAAACTCTTTTGGGGTACAAACTCCTTTTTCTTGAACTCAGGATGATTACTGTTCTTTTTAGCCTTCCAGTTGGCTATACCTTCTTTCTTTTTGTTATGTTCAAAACAGAAATTCGCCTTCCTCATAGCTTCTTCCAGAGTCTTAGGATTGTCATATTCGATTATGTCCTTGATATGATATGGCAGGCAGCTGAGAAACCGCTATACTTTAGGTTTCTCATCAACTAAATAAGGAACATACCTTAACAAACTTAAGAATTTACTGTTTAAGTCCTTCATAGTCATGGATCCTAACTTTAACTCGTAAAATTCTTTCGCCCTTTCTTCATAGTATTGTTTGGACAGAAATTTCTTCTTGAAGTACCTTTTAAAGGTACTCCAATTGACTTATTTTTCTTTGATCCCCTTGACTCTTTTCAGATCTTGCCACCATATATCTTCTTTTCCAGAGAGATTATAGATGGCCATCCTCACCTTCGGCTGATTTGAATAGTTGTATATCTGAAAATATTTCCTCATCCCGGATAACCAGGACTCTGCCTCTTCCCCTTTTTCAGTCTCTCCGTTGAAAGTTGGGGGCTTTATTTTTTTGAACTCCCCAGAAATCTCTTCATACGGCCTGTACTTTTTCTTTCTATTATACAACTCAGCCTCACTACTATCACTAGTGGTGTAATAGCTTTGTTGTTCTATGAGCCCTTCAGATGATGAGCTTCTTTCAGCCTTAGCCAGTTTCATATTTTTAGATCCTTTCTGATGACTAGCTTCCTCAGATTTAGATCTTTTACTCCTCCCTTCTGTCTGGAATTTTTCTATCAAGATTTGGTTTAACTCCTCCTGAGTCTTTAATATCCTCTCGTTATCCTTCTTGACTGATTCCATTTGAGTCTTCAAATATTTTATAGTTTGTATCAGCTCTGAAGAGTGAGCAGTTATCTCTTCTAACATAGGCTCTTTACACATCTGTCTTGTCTCAGTGTTTGGAGACTCCTCCTCAGCATATTCTCCGATCTTCTCCATACCTGTCTGTTAGACTCAGAAAAAGAAATTTTTTGCTTTTTACATAAAACAAAAATACAGGTTAGTACATTATTTTTACTGTTCTGCGAAAACTAGTTGGGCCACATCAAGGCCTAGTATTTGAACCATGCTCTGATACCACATGTCAAAACCCCAAATTTTCCAAAAAATTTAAAATTTAAAATTTACATAATATTAACATTAAATGCAATTAACTAATTATCTAATTAGTTAAATATTAACAGCTTGTTATTAGAATTCATCTATTATTTGCATAAAGTGATAAAACACATCTTTTCAGTATGCTGACTTGTTTCTTTTTGCATACAATAAGGTGGGGCTGTCATGAAACTGGGCTTACTTAGCTTTCAAGCTAAAGCATAAAGTTCCTTCTGTTCTTACAGATGATAGGTAAGAAGATTGGATGCTACAAGTAAAAGAATTCTAAAGTCTTCAAGTACAAGCTGTTTGCAAACAAAGTTCAGAAGAATAATATTAGTAGCTAAGCACATATCAACGTTTGCTGAGGTAAATTAATTATTTGATTTTCATTCTAGCAAAGGTAGATTTATAGTTCTTAGGATCACTGAACTGTTTGATATCTATCATAGTTATCAATGTTAAAGGATCTTTATATAAGATAGTTTATGAGATTCAGAAGTTTATGTTTCAGAAAACACAATCACTCCAACTTTGTAAAGCATAAGAATATGGGGTTTACAAATTACTGCTGATAAATTTCAAACTACTCATCGTTATAGATAAGTTCATGTTGATGCACCAGGTTTTATTTTCCTTACCACTGATTCATCATATACTAAGCTTATCTTAGGTTTATTGAATAACTTACTGAAGCTAGTTATCATTCTGACCATCAAAAGAATGTACAATTACAAAAGTTCCAAAGTCTAATCATTGTGTTGATAAACTTTCTCTTAAAAAAAAGGTTTCACATTCATAAGTGACAAAATTATAAGTTAAGGACATATATGCATTCATCAAAATATTTAAATACTATTTCCTTTTTCTAAGCATTCACACTTAGATAATGAAGGCAAGAATCATAATGGTTAACATCAATCACCAAGGATACTATGGTTGAATCTATAACCTCTTTTAAGCCGACCATTAGTATACTCTATAAATATAATATAAGTGTTGGTAAAATACTTAAAAGAATATTCATATTACCATAAGTATTAACCTCCCTTCTATAATCCCATTACAAGCTTAAAACTATTAAGACTATAAGGAATTTAATGGCCTAGTAGTCATTTCTCTGGATGAACACGTCATAAACCAATCCAAGATAACTTAAAGTTATAGACTCATTCTAAAGGTAATTCATAAAATATTCCTTTTGGACAATTTAAGTTGTAATCAAGATGATGATATTGCACTTACCATTTTAGATATATTGCTTCTTATATCAATTGCTTATAAAAATAAATAACATGTTATAAGGTTCCTTGCTATAAGTGGTTGTACCCACGATGATCCTTGTATTATCAATTGATTGATTTGCAGGGGTGATTATATAGTTTTGCAATAATTGTTAAACCTTGCATCGATGATAGATCATGATAGATTATGTATTAACCCTAACTCTTATTATAACATTCTAATGATAGGTTGACTTCGGCCCATGCTAAGGTTTACCCCTCGTGACAGCCGAGACGATTGTCAATCGATTTCTCATCGAAACTATGGAAAGAAACCCACTGTGAGTGAAATAATTTGTGTGGCGACGTGGCTTCGTTTGGGCCAAGCGTGTACAGGCTTTAAATAAGTCTTCTCCAAGACCTAGCTCATTCTCCTCCCTTGCCTTCGGGCTTGTGTCCATCCTCTGTGCAGGAAAACCGCCACTCCGTCATCTGTATTGTGCTACGACTGTCCATAGCTCCTTCTCCTTGGATAATTTGTTCCATTACATCAATGTGAAGGTTGTACCATGGTATTTCTGCCCATCACGCGTTGCTTGTTTCTCCTGTTGCTTCTCACTGCCTCTATTACTAAAACTTGCACCCTTAATTGTATTAGTTTTCTCCTTCTTTATTTGGTTCACTACTGTGGAGGTGGTTTCTCCTTTCAGAATGTCTTGGCTTAAAAGCGACATTATACTGTGTGAGGTTGTAAAGAAAGAACATCACCGCTATAGGGTTTTTCTCGGCCGTTGAGATAGCTGGGTGTTCTCCACTGTCCATGGTTGATGAAGTGTTGTAAGCACTGTCTCCTTTATGCAGCTGAGTGCTGAACTTCCTGCTCGTGCTGTCACTGAACGCTGCGAAGCTGGTTGCTACTTTCAAAGCCAAGGTAAAGTATTATTCAGTTTTGTAACTGATAAGCTCATTTTCTTATTTTATAATTTCCTTGCCTTTAAAAAAATATGAAAATAACAACCAGTTTTATGTTGGTTTGCAGTAACGGCCCTGCTTCTCTTCTCTATCTGCATAAGAGTATGGATTGCGGCGATAAGGGCTACGGTAAGCCTTGGTTTCTCCATGGCTCATCCACCTTGTGTAAACCCTTATGGGTTATGAGGAAATGGTCGTTGCGGCCTGTTTAGACCCTCAATGCTTTCGATTAATTTGGTTGTTTGTTCTCTATTAACATGTTGGGTTAAGACCCTAGCTCTACTGCAAAGCTTCTCCGGCTTCGCCCGTGATTGTAAATTTTGTTTTTGTTATAAATTTCTGTGTTTAAAGTAATGAACAGGCTATAAGCCTTCATATGTAAATTCTTGTTACGGCTATGGGTTATTAAACGAGACTGGGTTTACAGTCGTTACCTTTGTATTATTTTGAAAGGATAGGGTTTTTACCCTTAGTTATCATATAAGTTTTTAAAATTGTTTTCCTTCTGCTGCAATTCCCTTTTTACTTACAGCATTGGAAATTGAATGCTTACTTTATTTTATTTTATAACGCGGCTATGAGAAAGATACTGTTAATTCCATCATTTGTTGATTTATTTGTACAAATTAGGTTTTCTAGGGTTTAACCCCAGTTGACAGTAGAGTAATAAATCCATTCCGGTTTCTTTTAAGGTTAATGTTAAATTAAAAAGTACTTTTGCAATAATATGGCTACTAGTTATGTTTATAGTATATACTTAAGCTCGATAAAAGAGCAACCTATACTTCTGTTATTTGCTTCCTGTAAAAAGATTACATTTGATTTGTTTACTGATAAGAAATGTTATTATCTGGTTTATAATTTAACCTTCTTATTAGTGAGAAAATTGTAATTGATGTATTGTTTATACCCTGTTAATAATATAGGGTTTTATATCCTTCTTTTCATTTAATCTGAGTACTGTCAGTATACCTATACTTATAGCTCAAACAGTATAAGTAGCTCCAAGATCTGATAACAGAAATAAAATACTACTTATGTTAATAGTAATAATATACTTGTGTTACATAAATAAATTACTATTATAATCACTACATTAACTTTATGTGAATACTGTAGTTTCTATATTAATATCCTTAGTTTATTTCCACCAGTTTATCAAAAATAGTACTTATTAATTAACTTTGGTGTAATTTATGCCATACTGTCTATTTTCTTTTATAATTTAATTATTCTCTTAGCTATGATAGTTATTATTTATGTTCAGTATTTAATTTGTCTCGATCCATGATTATCTTATAAGCACACATATTAATATTTGTTCACAGTATTTACTTAGTTTAATTTAACAGTAGAATTTATTCTATTTTAAATTCTACTACCAGTTCTGGTATTAAACTAAATAGTACAATTATACTACTCTAAAAGAAAGAACTGTATAATTAAACGGTAAATAACCTAGTCTAAAATCTACTCATTTGTCTATTCTTTCCAATAATAGAATTACTGAAAAACAAAATATAGTACCAGAAAATAGTTTTTAAGATCGAAAGAAAATAAACAGTGAATCTGTGAAGCACTTGAAGTTACTGAAAGTAACTAAATGTCAAGAACTGTTCAGAAGAAATACTACTCCCAATACCAGGATAATTCCTCTGCAATTAACATAGTGATACCACCCTAAAATTTTACTATCATTCTATGCCATTTTATTATCATATCATCCTTCTATAATTCTACCCCTGTGCTGGAGTACGGTCTGGTGAACCCAGATGTGGAAAAACACAGTGGTTCTTTATTTTCATCAACAGATTAATTATTAAATAACTGAAACATTCACATTACTAAACTAGCTAACTCCTCTGTCATATGATATAAACATAACAATCATCCATTCATACTCATTAAAACATAAATAGATAAGTGACAGAACCTGTTTGAACTGGGACAACAACAGTAATGGGAGGCCATTCCTCCCTACCAACTCCTGGAGAGCGCTCAGACATCGACTTCTCAGGACCCCCGAGCTTGCTCTGGTCTCCCTGGTTGGAACTAGGTGCAGCAGAGTCAGATACCAGTCTTCAAACTTAATATTAACTCCGAACTTATCAGTAAGTTCTCCCAGCTAAAAAACTGTAATAAACCAAGTTACTGCAGCAATCCTCTCAAACAACTTCCTTACTATTTTCCCCCCTTTCCTCAATGAATTTCCTGAATATCATTCACCTGAATGAATTCTCTCTGGAAAATATATGAGCAGCCTTAGCTCTCTTCATTGAGTACTTTTAAAAGATTGCCTAGGTCTTTTTGGGTTAGTTGTTATTTAATGAGCCACCTGCTTTGATCCCACTTTCTTGGGGGATCATGACCCCAATTATAGGGAAGTTGCCACCTGCAACTTAGGAAGTGTTTGAGGATGCTGCCACTTGTCTTTTTTCCTTCCACCTAGTTCCATCCACCAGTTTGACCAATAACCGCTTTTTAATAGCTCTCCCATGTTGTTGTCTCCACAATTTATTTATTAATAATAAAAATATTCTGAATTACATTCCAATTCTGTTGACTTTGCTGAGTCATCAGTTCCTACTTAGCATTAAATTTAACATAATGTCTCAGGAATATAATTAAAACAATTTACATAATTTCACAAATTTGGGGTATGTGATAGTATGTATTATTATCATGGTTTTTATTATGGCCTACGATTTGGGCTTGGATGCCCACCAAGGTCGATACTGCGACACCTCTGTATCTAAGGTTTTTAAATTATTGGAGTAATGATTGTATGGTTGTATTTTAATTGATGGCCATAAATGAATTATGTGGGACCTTTTTAATACTTAGTTTGATTTGTTTACTTAATGCCATGGATTTATATTATTGTTAATAATGTTCGTGTTTATAATTGATATATATAGATAGTATCTTGTTTATAAAAATGTGAACTGTTGAAGGGTCTCGATTACTTGACTGTTAGAAGGTTTATAATGATACTTCTTTATACAGACCTGCTAAAGGTTTTCACTCTTTTTATCTTAGATTTAGTGTGGGATATTTGTAATTTGTGCTTAGATATAATTATTATGTTGTAGATTATATTTATAATTCTATTTCATAACTTGTTAGTATATTTATATATTTACCAATAGTATATTGGTTACATACTGGTAGTGTAGTGATTAGTTTCTTGTTATTATAATTAGATGGTGCTAAATTAAATCTAGGTCTTAAATAAAACATAGATCTGGACTAGATTTTAATTGATCATGACTCTGCTGACAAATGAAATCTATCAGTAGAGTATATAGAGAAAAGTACAGCTAGGTAATAGATCTGAAATAAAACCTACTTTATAGGAAACACGGTCTCACAATAAGAATAATACAGAAGTAAAACTAGGGTGCAAAACCCTTGACGAATAATTATACATGAATTACAATTGCATAAGTAAACTAAATGAATAAACTGTGGATAGATCTAACATAGGAAATAAATTACGGCCTAGGGTTATTATTTAAAATGAAAAACCTAGAAGATTTAAACAAAAACAAACACCTAGGGTTAGAAAATGTAATGTGAACATTTGACTAATATAGCCAGAATTTATTCTAAAAAAATGGAATAGGAAGCTAGCACTTCATACCTGTAAATTAAAGCTCCTTTAATGGATAAAACTTGCACACTCAAATAACCAACATTAACAATTCATAAGCAGACTCTGACCTCTATATTAGATGACTGGATCACTTGGGAACTGCCACGTTCAACCCAACCATGACCTGGAACCGTTCATGGTTTCAATCTAGATCCCCTCGAGCTGGTTCCAACATGTAAGTAGCTTAGAGCTCCTAAGGTAAGGTTTCCTAGCTGGTATATCAGGTCTGGACCAGTTCTCCTTTTCCCTTCAGGAAAATGTTCTCCAGGAATTCACTTGAAAAATGAACAGGCAGAAAAATGACTTCCCCAAAAGATAGATCAGAACCCCAAGCCTTTTCTTGGATTAAGACTTTATAGACATACTTTTCCGTCAAAGGGGCAGTTAAATCAAGAAATTCTTCATTCATTGATTTAACCCTTTTTATTTAATTTGGTACTTTTAATATTTTAACTTAGGAACTTTTCGCTAGTTCTTAATTTGACCTTTATAGGTATTATACTATTTATTATCTTTTAGTAATAAATAATAATGGATGGAGCTTTTCCTAAGTTTATTTCATTATTAATATTATTACTATATTTATTCTTTATACATACCATGTATAAAAGACATAGTAATATAACATTTATTAACAAATGTATTTGGGCATCACATACCATGATCCCTAGACTTATGACACTTCTTCATTAAGGTAAAAAATAGGTAGATGGTTAGGTCTGCTAGGGTAGGAAACTCTAAACATCCTTGCATGTTGGAATCTCTCGTATAACATAATAGTTCTTCATTACTTGATGAGAATACAGAAATTCAAAATTTCATTTAATCATTTATAAATAAGTATGACGATATCAATATTTTTTCTCAAGTTGTTTTGACTCGAAAATTATTAATTCTTTCCAGTAACTCCTAGAACTTACAAGAGCCCATACTCAATGCTAAAAACATGGAGTTACAAACTTAGTGCAATTCCAAATTTCTTCGCTCAACACTAGTTCTAGGATGTACTTGTATGATACACCTAGGGATACAATGGACAAGGATATGATGTTCCAGAGATTATGCTCAACATCAACGTGGAAGGCTCTAGGGCTTATGCCCAACACTTCCAATTATATTTTCATGTGTTCTAGAGCTTCTTGCTCAACAAAAATGTAAGCACTCATGTGCTCTAGAACTTATCGCTCAACACAAAACATGAATTACCCATGTTCTCCAGAGCTCCTCGCTCAACACAAAACATCTCATTAATCATGTGCTTCAGGGTTCACGCCCAACACAAACTAGCCTATATATATCATCACTAATTGTCTTACACCCAATATATAAATAAAATCATCATGTTCATATGCAGTGGGTCTTTGACTCAATATATCAAAATAAAACCTCAAGATAACATCATAATCAATAGGCTCATTCCTATAAGTGTTGGGTCCAAAATTCGGGATATTACATTTCCACAGGAAATGTTTAGAATCATACTCAGATTTGGACTCATACTAGATGAAATTTGTTGCATGGAAAAATGTAATAGGATAGTTGGGGGGAGATGTTGGGTGCCAAAAATGCTCCTTTTTACCCTATCTTATTAAACCCTTTTTCCCTAATATTGATTCTAATTTATAATCCAATCACTGGCCTTCTAACGAATAAGCATGGATTTGAACAAGTATAATTTATTATTATTCTTGTGTTCCATTAATGCTTAGAATTACTTATGATTTGGATTTCATTATTCATAACACTAACTTGTGGTGAAACCATGAAGAATAAGTAAAATCTTCATGGAATCCCAGATCGTCAACATGCTCATACACGTGAACTTCAAGGTACTTGGCAGGAGCTGTGCATCTTCTGGGAGCGGTTTTTAGTTATGGATGAAACAGTATAAATTATTCTTCCACATGGTTAGGAGAGATTCACTCAAAGTAATAATTTCCATCGTAAGGCATAATTGACTATGAAATGATATTTACTATCACTAATACATTTGGGCGGATTTTTCCACGAAATATTTCCAAGTTTTGAACATTCATGGATTAATACTTCATTTTTTTTATCATGGCGGAAAAACCGTGGCAATATCGACGTTGTTTAATTTTTGATGAACTTTCGTCTCTATATCGACAATATATGGCTATCTTTGCACACCTGCCAAACCAATGCCAGCTTTCAACGGCTCTTGGTTGTTTACGTGCGGGTTAACTCATGCATTTTTGTCGACATCTAACTTATAAGAAGATATGGCTATTTGCATAATGGAGTAAACTTGTTCTGGGTGAGAATTAAATTCCAGCCCTCCCTCGGTTCATATTCTCGGTTCATATTCAAGCCAACAAGCATGAACTAGTTGGCACTGAACGTCAAGAAAAAGATTGCTTCTATATTCTGTCTGATCATAGAGAGAAATCCTGAAATGGCAACCCTCAATAATCATAAAATAGATTTGACTTTTTTTCCCTGACTGTTGCATATTTTTTCTTAGGTCTGGGTCTGACTGGCTATGTGTGGTATAATATTTTATGTATATGACAGAACCCTCCTATACCCCCACCTTAGGCCATCCATGTGCCCTTATATTTTGCATAGAGATGTTTACACTTGTTCATATATGATGTCGCCATGGATAAATAGTAATTGCCATGAAACTAACTACCTCATTGCATCTATCTCTACTACTGTAACTTGGTTACCTATACGATGTCAGCATAGATAATTTTACCTTTTATATTGCTAGTTTATAGCTCGTTTGCGGGAGTATGCCAATATGTATCACTTAGCACATTTGCTATAGTTGTGAGAAGGTTCTTGGTGATTGATTGAGCGTGGATTGAGCCCGGATATCTTTATCAACCATATCCAAAACTAGAGAGATCAGTCATACTCTACAACAATCATCTGGCCATAAATTCATAAAAGGTAAGCATGCATCCTTTTTTGGGGGATACAAACTAACATTGAGGCTCAAAATAACACTTGTATTCTTTGGGTCGTGTACCTTACGAACAAATTTAACAGCCCTACAACTCTGTTGGCCACTTTACCCCACTTGCGTGACCCAAGTTCTGCGTAGCCCACCGATCCAACAACTACCCAAGATACCGGCCCAATAGAGAAAGCCCCATCGAAAACACCTACGAAGCAGGTGTAGTATCACCTGAGATATCTCGTAGATGGGTAACTACAGGAACCATGTTTTCATGATTGTCAGGTAAGTACAGTCCCTTGGTACACAACCAAGGAGCTCAATGAGGATAGTAGGAGGGCTGAATGGAGGAGTCAGTTCTGCGTGAATGAACATAACTATATGTCATCATACACGACCTAACTTTCCTTTCTCTCTCGTAGCTGGCGCAAGCTGACTTGCATCAATTACCTCTATGACTTACGTTGGGGATCCTAACAGGGATTAACCCAAATGATGATATATATTTATAATGTTAATTCAACAAGATAGTTTGTTCATCCTTCTACCATTGCAAGAAACTGACAGAAACTAAACCATATTTAATATTACACTAGAGAAATCATGAATCAATCACGTAAAATTTTACCACAACAATCATTCGTTTGGAGACAAGAAATAATGTGGAAACCCATCTGGGAAAAACCACCAAGGTGCTCTTCATCTGGAATGAGAAAGGATACAACACCTTACATTATGTGAGATGCAAACTAATCTTGAGATATGTCTTCAAGATCAGACTCATAGTTATCATGCTCTCTGGTTCACTCATCTACTCTACTCCTACTCCTAGCGGTCTACTCCCTCTACAGCTAGATCCGTGGCTCAACAGCCCTTGCAGTGCTACCATACTCTTCCCGAGTCTACTCTTCTAATCACTATGGAATTACATAATGACAGGCATCCTCCTCCATGGATTACCACTGAATAACAATATACTGGACACTTGCATAAAATTTAATGAAAACCTTATAGACTAATGGATCAACCGTGCTCTGCAACATCAACCAAACAACTCATAAACATGAAATAAGATTACCAACCCTCTAACCATTGCATCCTTCCTATTTATAATAGTTTACATGGCCACGCAAGGCCAACTGCATCTCGGCAATCTGTTAGCTATCACCATCAGCCACCCCTCTGGTTACAGCTATGGTGATCATGACTTGACATGAGGCACTATCGTCCTGACTTACAAATATCTTCTTGTACATGCGTAGCTACAGGCTTAAGCCGTCTTATACGGCCATGATCTGGATCCCGTATCTGTCACTTTTCGACCATTTTCCACTTGTGTGCATCCATGCTTTCCTTTCCTTTGTCGTTCCCTCCTCTGTTCTGCTTTTCCGGGCCCTTTTCATCCTTTGCACTCTTCCTTTGCTTCTATCGCGCATGCGTGCATCTTCCTTAGCTTCGCGCGCATATCTTCCTTGGCTATGTGCACGAAGTTCCTTCTTATGTCCCTTTCCTAGGCCAAGAGCCCCCCAACACTCACATGTGGCTCATCCTAAGCCCTTAAGGAAGGGACATGTGAGTAGCGTGATCTACGTAATATATTTTGGGAACAAAATAGAGAGATTTTTTTTTTCAGCTGCATCTTAACTTGTGCAGTCCGCTCCTTGCTCTGTTTTTTTTTTTTAGGAAACTGTGTGATAGGTTCTTGTGTTTCTCGCCTCCTACTATCTGTAATATGGCCCCTCTTCAGATTTGGAATCACTCAAAGTAAATCCATAGAATCAATCGTAAAAGGTTTACTGCTACCAGAGCCGGTGCCAAGGCCCATACATTTCACTGAAGTGGAGGACCTTTTACCTTTATCTTCAATCCTGGCATCATCCTTATTAGTGCGACCCCCATATTTCTATCTGAACTCTCCTAGTCTACTGATAAATCGCTATCTTTACTATAGCAGAGAGAAGGATACTGACATAGCTGGTTTCATAGCACCTTTTGAGAGGAAGGGGAGTGGAGGATTCGATTGCAGAGTTCGCTTGAGCTAGCAATGTAAGCCGATGTGCTTCACACTGAGAGAAAGATTCATGCAACCAAGAATGCTATCTTTTCTCTGGGAATCTCTCATCATATTATCATAGTCCGAATTGAAATTCAACAACGATGATTAGTATCCCATTTCGATATAACAATCCATGCAGTGTTGAAACGAATGCCATGCTCATGCTCTTAGGGTTTGGTGCGTGGGTATGGCATACTGCTGCGTCTTTCTCTCTTGTTATTATTTTTTACACTCGTGGCTTCTACTTCCTGCTAGAGAACATGGATATCTTCTAAGAGCAACTTGGAGAATTCTATCTCAGCCGTGCTAGTATCAATATCTGCAGTTGTCTCCTCTTTTACGTCGAGTGCTTGTGTCTGAATGAGTACTTGATTGGTGGCTCCCACAACGTTGTGAGCAATGGAATGTTAGGATCAATGCGATAAGCTTTGGTGTCCACCATGTGCTTGACCTCAGTGATAGCTGCTATTAACTGATTGAGGTGGGTCTGGACCTGGGCAGCGATGCTCTCTTGTTGGGCCCTTATGTCACCAAGGTTATCTTGAGCAAATTTCTCTACAGCGTTGGAAAGTACTTGAAACTCATCCTCTGTTAAGGTATTGTTGTTTATTGTTTTGTCTGCCTTCTGCTTCTTCCATGATGATTGGACTTCCTCCAGCTATATACGGGTCTGCATCCCATCTTCAGCATGCGGCTTCGCAGAAGGATGGTGGTTTGAGTCCTCTGTATCATCATCATCTTCCAGGTTTTCTTGCGATGGGTCCCCTTGGGTATCATCACCTTGTTTCTCTTCACCATGAACTTGGTGAATTGGTGGTTCTTCTACATTCTGATCTTCAGGAAGTGGTTCTTCAAGTGGTCCGCGCCATTCTTCTGGCCAAAGCTTGACAATTGCATCCAAATCCTCATTGATTACTATGAACCTAGCTTGATGTATATGCTGAGGTGGACCTTTGACAGGTAAGATATTTATCTGGTGCATATCAGCTTCAAATTTGACAAAAGAAGCATACCTTTGCACAGCTGTGGTGCGGATCCTGTGGGTTTTTTGAACAACCTGGCACAATCCCTCTGCGTGTAAGAAGAATACCACATTACTATCTTGCTGATGCTTGGTTTGGGTCTTGTCTTCCCATAAGTTCTGATATTTTTCCCCCAGATAGGAGACCGGGACATTCATATGCACATAGTCCAGGGGGTCAGCCCAGACAGTGAAGGAGTTCAAAATTAACATCCAGGAATAGTAGAATGTATGCCCTTCCTTTTATTGCACTAGCATCACATCTTCGAACAGGGAGGTGAGAAAGTACCACAACAAGTTGAATTTCTGTCCCTGTGCACATAAATCTGCATTTTCTATTACTCCTGTAGAACATTGCGTCGGCACCACTTTATGAAATATTTTACAGGATAATAATTTTGTAGCAACCCAAACACTTTTGTCCTAGATGGGCCCAATTAAGTATCCCCTTCCTGCTCGTTGAATTTTGTGCTTCCATTTAATGGCCTGAGTTTTATGCTTAGCAAGGTAAGGCAGACGGTCTTTGCCTTCACTTGGAAGCCCTATAATTCTCACTATGAGTTCAACAGGAATTGGGTATGGCTGATCTAGCCATAAGTATCCTCTATGAACATAGACCAGTAACTGCTTTACATATGTACTGGCCTATACACTACAGCTGAAATGAGGCATGAACATCATGTTTGTGAGACCTGAAGTGGCTAGTCCCTCAGCCCACTTCTGTGGTTTGATTATGTTGATAGCAGGGTCATCAATTTGTATTATATCCATGTAGTTTATTATCTGTAATCCCTCATACTTCCGATTGTCATATCCATGGAGTTTCAAAACAGCTAAGGTGGGGAGGATGTCAACACAGATCCTTGGTGCGATCAAAGTGGTCACTAGTTTCATCGGGAGATCTGCATGCACTGCACCAAGTATTCTTGGTCTAATCTAAGCTGGGGAGTTCAGGTCGGCCCATTTTTTCTGTGGATCTACCTGTGGTAGTAGTTCTTCATCTTCATCATCAGTTCCCTGGTCAGCAGCAAGCATCTTTCCATGCTCACCTGGAGTGTCAAGAACTTTACATTTCTTTTGTCTCGGCTACGGTCGTGCAGATGGCTTGCATGGAATAACTGGTATATCTTGGACTAGTTTTGGCACAGGATGTGAACCAAGGGTCAGAATTGTTTGTGGCCTTCTAGTTCTTTCCATTACGTTGGTCTCTGGTGACTGCTACAGCTATGGGCTTACGGGTGACTGTATTTCTACTCCCTCCTCAATTAGGTAGCCAGAGATGACAGTGGCATCTGAAGCCTCACTTTCGCTAGGAATGTTAATTACCATGGGTTTGAATAGGATGGAAAACAGGTGATAGGATGTAGGTCTGCAATAGCTCAGCTCTGGTGCTCTCAGTGCATAACAGGAAACTATCTTGATGGAGAAATGAGTATTTAGATAGCATACAATGTTGTTCAATCATTTATTTGACAGTAGTTTAAGGTCTAATCATGCTCGCAGGCTTCCTTTTCCAATGATTTTTCCATTAATTTATATAGATGACCTTTCAGGTTGTACTTGTCAGACTAGTAATGGAAATTAGTGTTATGATGGTTGTCGAGAGCTAATAGTATGCCACCATGCTCCTCGTACTGGATGGATTTAATGTCACACAAGTGACCCAGCCGTACAGATATTTGGTATGGATATTGTGGTTAATGCTAGCCAACCTTTCATTCCTACTTTTTAATTTCTTTCATGCCTAGCTATCTTGCTGCTTGCACACTTTAGGTTCCCCGCTTGGGTATATGTGATGATGTGACTGCTGGGTGGTTTAGTGCGTGTGCTTTCTATTGGTTCAGTTGCAATCTTGCAACATAATAGTTTATGTCTTTTGGCCGTTCTTTTTTTTACATGTGTCGGATTAGGGTCTCGGGCAACTGCTGTTGACAAAACTCGTGATGTGGGTACCATCGACTCTTCTGAAATTGCGTTGTGCCCTTACCCATAGTTGGTGCGATCGTATACGGCCATAGCCAAGTTGACTTTTAAGTTGTGTGGGTGTGCAAAGGCACTGCTATCATAGTGCAGGATAAGTCTCCCTTCTGTGGATGGCTTCACCCTAATATATTGACAATGTCATGTCGACATCTGTTGCTGAGTTGGTTTAGTATGCAATCGTAAAGGTATTTTCATCCTTTCCAAGTCTTCCACCATTTCCTTTCTTTTTGTGCCTTCTATAGGGAATAGGGTTTGATATTTCTTCAAGAGATCTACAATTTGTACAACTATTTCATCCTGCGAGTGCTTGGAGATTACTCTACGATCTTTGCTTAGTTCTATTATTTTTGGCCTGCCAGAGTTAGTCAGGCTATCTTCTGCGTCCTTGGGTAGTTTGTCTTGCTGAGTAGCTGCGCTATGTAGGTGAGCATTAACGTCATTGATCTTCTCAACTATACCCTCCTTGTTTTGTTGAATTGTATTATGAATTATAGGGTGTTTTTCAATCTTTAGAACTGTATGTGTGACCTGCTGGGTTCCTTATCGCAGCTGCTCAGGGTCATCGTGGTTCTTGGTCGCCATATCCAAAGCGTAGATGAAACTCTTGTAGGTGGGTAATGATTTTGACTCAGTCTCCACCTGTCGCATAGACCTTGTGACTCTTGCACACCTTCTCATGGAGACTTCACGTAACCTATTTTTCCAATTCTCTAAATCCTCCCCTAAATTAGATGTACATGAACTCGCACACTTCCAGCTTAGGTTCCCATCTACCATTGGACTGATGTGATCTTTGTGTATTGTTGTAACATTGTAGATTTGATTGAGATAGTCAACCTTCCCCTCATTATGAATAGGTTCAACATATCTTTTCCCCTCAAATGGATCAATGGGCGATACTACTCTCATCTCCTCATCTTCAAAAGAGAGGATCATTTTCTTGAAATTTATAATTGTTTGATTTTCTATAGCCCTATCTATCCCTAGTAGCGCAGGGTAAGTATTTTTGTCATCCACAATGTTGATGACCTCAAAGTCTGCATATGTGCCCAATCCCTCAACATCGATGATGGCATTGATCAGTTGTCCAATGGGTAGTACCTTTGCCTGATTGGCAAGACGTAGCTGGATAGGAGACCAGTCCAAGTGCAACCTACCCATGTTTTCCCAAGTCTATCACATTAGGATATTGAGATCTAACCCCACATCTAAGATGATATAGTCCATGTCATAATAACCTATCTGCACGTTCATTCTTAATTCGCGACCAGTATTACATTTTCGTCGCACTTGGTTAACCTTCTTGTTAATGTGTGGTACGATAGGGATCTAGTCTATTATTGCTTGTAATTCTGCAATAGCATCTTTATCTTGGATTATCATCAAACAAATTGATAGAAGAGGCCTCAACTTACTAACCTCAGTGGAAGCTTTCTTCTGGAACTGATGTTGGAATCATTCCAGCATGTCCTTGACATCTGCTAAAGTTGATGGTACCTCAGGGCTTATGAAGTCTGATTGCACATCCCAGAATACTTCCTTTTGCTTTGGGCTGGTTGGTGATTCTTTTTTTTGCATCGCTAGCCTCACTTGTAGTTGTGTTTGTTCTTGTAAGGTCTCTTTCTCTACTCCAATTGTCGCACTTCCTTTTGTTATGGAAGTAATGTTCAGGTCATGCGGTTCATCCATGATCATCTGAAGATTAGCATTTGCATTTGCATTCAGGTTTAGTGGGGGGGTTGGGTGTGGCAACAGTTCTTGCTTGCCACTTTGTGATCAGCTGAGGGCATTGTTCAACATCATGGTCCTTCCCTTTACAATATGAGCATGTCCTTGCAGGCTCAAAGAAATCTCTAGGAAAGTGACCTACTTGTCCACAATTATAGCATGTAACTGGAACTTTGTTAGATTTTTATTATTCAAGCTAGCATTATGATCTTAGGACCTTTAACTAAGAGAATAACATGCATAATAAACATAAGAGACAAGAGACAAAAATAATTTTCCTTGGGGAAACCATAAAGGAGAAAACCCCAGAACTTCCTCAGAGATAGAATCAACACCAAAAGCAAAACCCATAAACATAAATATGATCTCCTGGCAATAGTAGTCTCTCTCTTGTCACAACAACTTCTCTTTCACTCACGCGCCGTAATGCGTGAGTGTGTGTGATAAATAGAGAGGCTCACTCTCTATTTATATTTTTTCGTTCACTTGAAGCCCACTCCAACATGTCGACCTCACTTAACAATTACTTACTAAAAACGATATCTCTAGGAGTGTCTAATAACCCTAGTGCCCCACAACTTGTGGGGAATTTTCCTCCTCCAACCAACAAGGAGGGTTATCCTTAACACAAAGGTGGGGACTATTGCCCTGACTTACAATGAATCACCTAGGGTCTACTTCTCTATGATAGTCTAATAACCCTAGGGACCCACAACTGCAGGGACTTTAACCCTTGACCAATAGGAGGGTTACCCACAATGACTTGACATGACTTGTTTATTTTATAGAACCTCCCAATAGGAACATTGGGGCATGACATGACTCAAATACATGATAGACACATCCCGGAATAAACATTGGGGTACAATACATAAGATATATGGATGAATATATTTCAAAGTTACAAATACATCAACACTCCCTATTAACTAGGAAGGTATTCTCTCGACACAATTTATCAGCACTAGTCGTCTTCTCTGTATCATTTGGATCATAATTGAGTTCTCTTCATCTTCATCTTCAAGTCATATTCATTTTCAAGTCATCTTCATCTAGATCTGGATCATCATCACTCAATCTAGATCATCACTCGATCTCAATCATCATCACTGGATCTGGATCATCACTAGATTTGGATCATCACTTGATCTAGATCATCATTGCTGGATCATCATCATAGGTGCTATCTCATGATTCTTCTTGTCACAGGAAGTTCTACAGAGCCAACCCTTTTCATGCTGGTTGTAGGCCTAGCCTCCATGTAGGTCTTCTTCAGCGCTTATATATGACCCTAAGTCAGAATGTCCCACCCAGCACTTACATTTGACCATGAGAGGAACACATCCAACACCATGTAAGAAAGGCACGCCCATAACTCACATATGACCATGCAAGAACACATCGTACAACCCTGTTAGAAAGGAACAACACTTACATTCACCAGCATGATAGGACACACCTACTATCATCTGTGAAAAGGCACAACACTCACATCCACTAGCATGATAGGACACATCTACTATCATCTATGGAAAGGCTCAGCACTTACATCAACCAGCATGGTAGGATACACCTATTACCATATGTGGAAAGACACGACACTTATAATCACCAGCATGGTAGGACACACCTACTACCACCTGTGAAAAGGAACAACACTTACATATGACCATGGAAGGAACTTAATCCTCTCACGATGTCAGAAGGGCACTCAGTCCTAGACTGAGGGTTTCTGGTAACTGACTAGGTTCCTGCATTCTCCCAGAGAATGGAAACAACCCTTATATCTGATCAAGTGGGAACACATCCATCAATCACATCAGAATATGCATGCACTCATATATGATCATATGAGAACACATCCCACATTCATATAAGAATGGCCCTTAGTCCCAGACTAAGATTTCTTGGTAACTGACTAGGTACCTCCATTCAGAGAATGGCAACAACCCTTATAACTGATCAAGTTGGAACACATCCCTCAATCACATCAGAATGGCCATGCACTCATATCTGATCATGTGAGAACACATAACACAATCATATCTGAATGGCCCTCAGTCCTAGACTAAATATTCCTGGTAATTGACTAGGTACCTCCATTCAAAGAATGACAATAGCTCTTATATCTAATCATGTAGGAACCAATCCTATAGTTATATCAGAATGGATTAGCACTCATATCTAACATGGAAGGAACCAATCCTCTCACCATGATAGAATGGCTTAGCCCTTACATCTGACCATGGAAGGAACCAATCCTCTCACCATGTCAGAATGGCTCATGGACTCATCACTTCCCCTTGGAAGGAACCTCGATCTGGAGAACACCAAGCTTCTCCCTAAAGTACTCAAACTTCACTTTGGATAATGGCTTCGTCAACACATAAGCTATTTGTTCATCCATCGCAACATACTAGAGCTTCACTGCTCCTCTCTGCACCATATCCATGATATAGTGATACTTGATCTTAATATGCTTCAACTTGTCATGGAACACCAGGTTCTTCGACAAATTCACACAACTTTGGTTGTTGCAATATATACAAGTAGCATCCAACTAGAGATCAAATAAATCAGACAATAGCTTCCTTAGCCATACTACCTCACAACTAGCTCAACAAGTTGCGACATACTATACTTCAGCTATACTTAGTGCCACATAGGACTGCTTCCTGCTAAACCTAGAGATCACACCTGATCCCATACTGAAGCAACACTCTGAAGTGTTCTTCCTATCGATGGCACTGCCTGCCCAATTTGAATCAACATAATCCTCCAGGTTAATCTTCTAATTCACCTCATACTTGAGCCCATAATCAACTGTACCCCTTTAGGTACCTTAGAATGTGCTTTGCAGCAATCAAGTGAACATGTCTCAGATCTATAAGGAATTGGCTCAAGGTGTTCACAACAAAGCAAATATCTGGTCTCGTATTCGTTAGGTACATCAAGGACCCAATCATCTGACGATACATTGTAGCATCAACCATTTCTGATGAAGCATCACTCAATGGCTTTAGGTTTGATGTGATAGGTGTGGTCATGGGCTTGCATTCCATCATCCTGAACCTCTTCAAGATCTCTACTGCATACTTCCCTTGTCCAAGGAAGATTCCATCCGCATTCTACCAAACCTACATGCCTAGAAAATAGTGCATCGACACATAACAGAATCATCACCGGTCTTCTGCCTTCAACCTTGAAGCAAAGGTTGGAATCCGCTTTACTCTTAGTAAAACCTAGAGTCATCAGTAATCTATCCATCCTGTCATACCATGTCAAACCTCAGAATCTTCTACATTCACTCCCTCTGAAGCATCATACTCCCTCTATCTTCCATACTCTATGCACTGAAACATTTTGTACTGGAGTGACAAGTAGCTTCCTATGGTACTAATATTCTATGTATCCATCTAGGGTCACTGGATAACAAGATCCTCTATCTTTGAAAGCATTCTTCTCGCACCCATCTGTGAGCTTGTCATCCTTTATCAACCTTGTAGCAGAGGTTCAGATCTTCATCAAGCTCCTCATGTATCTGTTATCCCATGGGTGTCTTCTGAGCTCATACAAGGCCTTCTTTCATTTGCACACATGATTCTGCCTTTCATGTGTCACAACTCCCACTCGATGCAAATGTCTCTTCGTAGTCTATGCCTTCTTTTTGTGAGAAGACTTGTGCTACGAATCTTGCCTTGTATCCCACGATGTTTCCATCTACTGTATGATAAAACTATGAACTTCCCTTCATGTATCGATACGGCATCCTAGACATCATTCTTCTTGAACTGGTCTTCCCTTTCTTCTTGGTTACTTCTTCATAGTTGGAAGGTTCTGCATCAATGATGTTGCTGCATTCGTCATATTATTCTTCATCTTTGAACTATCGTCACTTATTCTTCGGAACAAGTCTCATTCTTCTTTGCTTATAGGCGATTATGTATGTGATCTTTCCTACAATTCAAATGCATTAGTTGTATGGTTATAAACATTTCATAAGGTATATTCATAATGAAAAATTATTTTTCATAAATATGTGATCAAGCAATTATTTTAGCCAACACAACATTTATCCATATCTCATAGAAACTTTTCTAGATGCCTTCCATCTCTACCAGGACACCATTGAGATTGTGCACTATTCCAATATGTTAGCAAAGAGGTTTCATTCTAGATAAGTAGAAATGGAGAGTTGTATAGCACCATGAGCTACTTACCCATCACATGCATATTAGTAGTATACTGTCATTAATGCAAACATTCTATCATGCATAATACATCAACTAAATATAAACAAATGCATAACAAAAACAATATCATGAAAAGACAATTGAATACTTATCTGTATTTGTTCAGTGGGTAGACTCCTTCTTGAGCCTTCAGCTTCATCGTCTTCTTCATTCATAATAGCATCGTTTCTTATCCAAATGTTAAGATGGATAAGAGGTTCTTCAAGAGTTGAGATCTTCATATTCCTCATCGCTTGAGAGATCTTCTTTGGATGGTGAGAGCTTGATCTTCAGTTGCTCCTATCTTCTCTTCTCTTATTATGAGTCGAGCTTCTTCTTGTGTGTGCTCTTCCCAGAATCTTTCTGAAAGTAACCACTTCCATCTGGGACATATTCCTTGAATGAATGAATCCCATGATCCTGGGAGGTCATTCAAGGTGGTTATCATAACTTCTGCATTCTCCACTTCTTCTTCTACCGCTTCAATTTGTTCTTTGATTTGAGAGACCCTTGTAAAGTATGACTATATGGTCTCTGCATTCTTAATCTTCACATTCTTCGACTGGTTTCTCAAGGTCATATTTTGATTTATGTTCTTCCCTTCAAATAGCTTGGTCAAGGAATCAAACATCTTCGGTATCTTTGGGGAAGACAGTTGTGCTACAACGTGATCTGTGATTAAATCAACAATGATCTTCTTGGCATTGACCAATTTCTTCTGGTGTAAGGCTTTTAGCCTCATCTCCCTCTGGAAATGGAATCTCTCCACTCATGTGGGTGTCCAATTCATTTTCTTCAGAGAGATCATATAACTCCATGCTTGGAAGTTATCAACTTCACCAAGCTTATCATCAAGCTAATGTGATAGATCACTTGAAAATGAGAACCTCAAATGAAAATAACAAAAGATTAGATCTTACTGATTTGAGGTGTCTGTCCTAGTTTCGGAGCTCGCTAATCTAGGGTTTGTCAGAGAAACCCTAATTTTCAAAACTTGAAATCCTTTAGATATGATTGGATATAAATATATATATCTTCAAGTTTAGCTATCCAATGTACTCATTTTCTGAAAACAATGGACGGAAGCTCCTGGAACAAGAAGCCCTAGTTTACCAATTTCTTATGCAGAAAATCCTTATACTGTTTTTGCAGCAGTATCTCTAACATTACTGCTCCTATGTGTCTGAAACTTCGCACTGAGGTAGCCTCATATGTACCTCTTTTAAAACCATAAGTTTCATCAAAATTGGTTTCACCAATTGGGATTTATGATTATTTTCCCAAGGTGACCTGTTACAGGACTGTTCAGAACAACAAAGTTGTACGGACTTCCATGTGTCACTGTTTCATGTTCTAACTCCAAAACTCAGACCAAAGAAAGTATAGTCCGTTCCCCTCCTGGAACATATTATGAAATTTCATTTGCACCTTTGTAGCCCAATATATAGCAATTCTCCCTAGGTGTCCTGTTTAGGGATGAATCCTAGAAGAGGCTGGAACCCTAAATTGGAGCGATCATATCTCCCAGAATATAGAGAATCTGAGGCTTAATTTTGGACATAGTGTAAATCAGGATTTTAACTTTGGCCTATGAAAGTTTAAGCACCCGAGACATCTCCAATCTCGAGATATAGCAAATGTACCAAAACTTATCTATTTTAGTATTTAGGGTTTTTCCAGCTCAGGGTCAAACTAGGGTTTGACTTTCTCGGAGTTTCACCAAACCAAAAAATATTGACCCAAGTCTCTAAACATGGATTTTGATGAGGAGAGAAATACTATGCTGGAATCACTCAAAAATTACTCTTTTGTAACAAGCCCTAATTTCCCGCACCAAAAACTGAAAATGTTGGGAATCGAATTCCGCTTCGACAGAAAGATGTGCCCTTCAATGGAGAGTGAGCCTAGCATACTTTTGCTGATGGAATGTGGAGAGAGACCCAAAAAGTAAGAATCCCTAACATCTGTAGCTGCATAATGTCTTCTTCTCAGGTTAGCCGTGATACCATGTTAGATTTTTATTATTCAAGCTAGCATTATGATCTTAGGATCTTTAACTCAAAGAATAATATGCACAGCAATAAACACAAGAGACAAGAGACACAAATATTTTCCTCAGGGAAACCATAAAGGAGAAAACCCCAGAACTTTCTCAGAGATAGAATCAGCACCAAAAGCAAAACCCAAAAACATAAAGATGATCTCCCGACAGCAGTAGTCTCTCTCTTGTCCCAACAACTTCTATTTCACTCATGCGCCCCAATGAGTCAATGCGTGTGATAAATTAAGAGGCTCACTCTTTATTTATATTATTTCATTCACTTGAATCCCACTCCAGCATGTCAGTCTCACTTAACAATTACTTACTAGAGCTGACATCTCTAGGAGTGTCTAATAACCCTAGTGCCCCACAACTTGTGGGGACTTTTCCTCCTCCAACCAACAAGGAGGGTTATCCTTAACACAACGCTTGGGACTATTGCCCCGACTTACAATGACTCACCTATGGTTGACTTCTCTAGGAAAGTCTAATAATGCTAGGGCCCCACAACTACGGGGACTTTAACCCTTGACCAATAGGAGGGTTACCCACAATGACTTGACATGACTTGTTTACATTATAAAACCTCCCGATAGGAACATCGGGGCATGACATGACTCAAATACATTACAGACACATCCCAGAATAAACATCAGGGTACAATACATAAGATATACGGATGAATACCTTCTGAAGTTATAAATACATCAACAACCTCTACCCCTACCAAATCCTCCTCCACCACCTCGTCTCCTAAAGTTTCCGCCACCCGTTCCCTAAGGGTGTAATTACTGTTGTGGGTACTGGTTCTGTTGGTAGTTTTGCCGATAGGGGTTTTGCTGCATGTATGTTGAAGCGCATACGGTTGTTGGTATTGATTAGCTGGGAACTACGCAGGTTGGTACGAGGCTTGCGCCTATTCAATCTGAGGGAAGCCCTCATTTTTCATTAAGTATGTATCAACTCTTTTCTCTTTCAAGAGATGGTATGCTCTAGAGTCTTTTCAATCATGTCATTTTATTATTATTATTTTATATTGCTTTCAATAATTTAAAAAAATAAAGTTTTATTCTAAGATGTTGTTTATTATTTTATTATTATCATTAGTTTATATTAATATTAATAATTAATAAAAATTAAAGTTCTATTCTATAACCTTACAAATTTCTTTTTAACATTTTTATAGATATATTTTTAGAAAACCTTACATCAAAAATCAAAATTTGTATTGCTTGAATTATTTATTTCTGATCATAATTTGATTCTTGCAAATAATCAAAATTTATAAATATTCATTTTATCATAATTACAAAAATATAAAAAGTTAAAAATTTTAAATGTTTTTAAAATTTATTTATTTTATTTTAATTCAAAATTTCTTAATTATAAAAAATTAAAATAACTTTAAATTTCTCAAATAATTCTATTTAATATTTTTTGCAAATAAAATATTAAATTATTTTTCATTTTAATATAAACACAAAAATAGAAACATATTAAATAACACATCTTATTCACCTAATCCTAAAACATAAAACACAATATATACATATTTATTAACAAAATACTAAACCTTTTGTTCATTATATTGGTTTGAAATAATAAATAACACAACTTATCCATTCAATCTTTTAAAACACATATTATCTTTACCGCAATTAAAATTTGTTTTTCCCCATACAGCAACTCAAAGGCAACTCATGTCTTGAAAAAAAAATATAAAAAACTGAAGTCATATACAACTGCATATATCACTTGTGCAAATGACCTGTATAACAAAAGTTCAATAACATTTCGGGAGGGTTCACTGCCTCATTCAAACACAAGAAAACACCAAATTTATTGGACAGAAATTGACCAAGTAACTTTCTTTATCTCGATTGTAGATTGAGTGATCAGAGATTCGGAGAAACGAGCTGAAAAGTCAACCCTCCTTAATTCGATTGTAAACTAAGTATTGGGAAAAGCAAGCTACAAAGTCAACTCTAGATCACTCAATCCTACAATGAATGAGTGAAGTTTGGGTTGTTCAAAAAGGTCCAAGCAACCCATGCTTGAGTAGTCTAACTAGCTACAAAGTCAATCCTCGATCACTCAATCGAGATAAGTTCGGGGTCTGCTCAAAAGGCTCCAAGCAGCTCATGCCTGGGCAGTCCAACTACTTTATTCTTAATTCACACACAGGAATATATGGACACTACCTCCCTTTTATTTTTTTAACTAGCACTTGAACAAAAACAGTATTTTAACTAACACTTGAGGAAGAGGAAGGGGTTGAGTTTGTGAGTCACTGATAGATATTTGGCTGACTCGATGGAAACCAAGGTAGGTTATTTTCCCTTTCGACTGTATTATTCTGTTGTGGGAAATGCTGCATTCGTTTAATGCCTTGTGCAATCACGGTGACAGTATTACTTGTCGTTGGACAGATAGTTCTCATATTCAAACTAAGACTGGCCCAAGCACAAGTTTACTGCTACAAAAACATAAACTCAATGATCTACTCCAGCTCCCATGTGTATAAGGTGCAAATTCATGGTTGGTAAAAAAGAAAAACCTCCACAATCCAAGTTGCCCAAGTCAACATACTTACACCAGACTCCAGGGCTTTGCAAATCATGTTCATAAGAGTTGAGCTTATGCCAGATATGATTTAAGACCTTTCAGTACCTTAACCAAGCTAACCAAACAAAGCTCAGCTGGCAGGCAAGTGACGACCTTACTTGAGTATAGACCATCCATAGTCCAGCTAGCCAACTATCCAACCAGGAAGGTCCTGATCAGCCCTGACGCTACTGATTCTTATGCACAGCTATTGAGCACAACTGGAGGCAACCCGCAAGATTTGATGAAAATGATGTCGGTTTACAACCTCAGGCTTCAGCTGCAACAGAGCCATAAAAATAACCAAAAAGAAATGCTAAAAACATTCAGTCCTTAAATTTTATCCTCATACTCTGAGAGGGCAGTGATGTGCTCCTTGAGCCCCTTCCTCCTCCTGATATCGAAAACAAGCTGACCAGCTTGTGAAGAAGAGTCCAATGGATCACACCCCATCAAATCCCAGTGATCAAATACAGTCTGAGGAAAAGCCTGCCCACCAGTGGCAAGCCGAAGAGTATCTGCAAACTTGAAAGACTTTATAACTGGCAAATAGGCTTTAATGTTATATAGTGGAGTCCCAGGTCTCTGCAGCTCCTCAAACACATGGCCTCTCCTCTGATTCAACACGTTGTAAATTCCACCCAAAGCCTGCTCAGGTGCCTGAATGTCAACCAGATATACAGGCTCTAGAAGCCAGGGCTTTGCAGTAAGCTGAGCAGCATAGAAGCCCTTCTTGCTGTGGGAATGAGTTGACCACCTCCTCTGTGTATGGCATCTGAATGTAACACTACATTACACATCTCAAAGCAAATCCCACGCATGTTCTCCTCTGCAAGAACTCCTTCCCTGGATGCCCATTGGAATGCAGCAACCACAGAGTCCTTAATCTCATTCAAGTACTGGACTCCTTTGCACATGTCCACCACCATGTTGGGTCCTGTTGTTTCAGGCCCAAAACACCAGATCTTCTTCACCAACTCTCTGTCCCACCCAAATTCCTCAGAAAGGATTTTCCCTCGGTCCTTGACGTCATCCTTTGGGCCAATGCGCCCCCCGTCAATTGCCTCCGCAAGACCTAATTCCAAGGGCTTTGCTTCAGCATAAAGTCTGTTGTGTTTATTTGGAGATTTGCTCATGACAACATGGTCTGATTTCTCCTGCACAGTCTCTCTGAATGAGACAATGGGATCAGACAACAATCTCTGCTCCACCCATAAAATCTTCCTGCAAGTCCTTCAAGCATATTTCGATGTGAAGCTCTCCAGATCCTGCAATTATATGTTCCCCTGATTCCTCAATTGTGCAGACAACCATAGGATCTGACTTGGCCAAGCGCTTAAGGCCTTCAACTAGCTTTGGGAGGTCAGAGGCAACCTTACACTGCACTGCAACACGATAAACTGGGGAGACAGAGAACTTCATAGCTCTGATGGGATGGGCCTCTGCTTCTTCCTCATTTGTGAGAGTAGCATTCTTAGTGATAAACTGATCTAACCCAAGTATACCCACAGTGTTTCCACAGGGCACATCATCAACTGTTTCATGCTTCTTCCCCATCCATATGACTGTCCTCTGAATGCTCTTGACATACAGATCCTTCTTCTGTCCAGGAACATAGTTGGGACCCATGATTCTCACCTTCATCCCCTTTGCCACTCTCCCAGCAAAGACCCTCCCAAAGGCAAACAACCTGCCTTTGTCCGAGGCTGGAATCATCTTTGAAACATAGAGAATCAATGGCCCATCGGGATCACAGTCCCTGATTGCCTTTGCATAGTTGTCATCCAGAGGCCCTTCATACAAGTTCTCTACACGGTATCTCTGAGCGATGGCAGGGGAAGGCAGATGGAAAATCATCATCTCAAGTAAGGCACTGCTTGCAGGGAGCCAGCTCTGCATAACACGCTTCATCATGGCCTTCCCAACCAGGTCCCTGTCCTCATTCTTCATACAAATTCCCAGCTTTTGCAACGTAGGCCATAGCTCATCATTGTCACCCTTCATGCAAATGCTGAGGATCTTCCTTATGGGCTCATATACGAACTGAACAAAGCCTCTCTTGCAGGTGGGTGAGCCTGAATTCTTGCGTGACCATCTTCTTGTATCAGTGTCAAAATAGTTTTCTCCCCACAGCCTTTCTATCATCTTCGTTTCATCGTACCCAAACTTCTTAGCATACATTTTGGCAAAGTTTGTCAATGTAAAAGGCTAAAAGCCCACCCATGAAGGCCAGCTGAGAATGCAACAGTTCCCTTCTCTGGATAAACTTGAACATCCCCGAGCAGAGGATCCTCGTAAGTAGCCATGACCACATTAACATTCTCAATAGTCCTTGATAAGATCTGATAAGCTTCCTCCCCATCAACTTGTAACTCAAGGAAGAGCCTATCAATCTTGTTAAGTGTGAGAATGGGTTTAATCCTTTCTCCGAGAGCTTGGCGCAGAACAGTTTCGGTCTGGACACAGACTCCCTCAATAGAGTCTACCACAACTAATGCACCATCTGTGATTCTGAGGGCTGCTGTGACCTCTGATGAGAATTCAATGTGTCCCGGGGAATCAATCAAATTGATCAAATACTCATTTCCCATTCTTTGCCCCTCGAAGCTTTTCAGAGACTCTTCTGCCATCTGATAATACAAGGAGATCCCAGTTGACTTAATGGTGATACCACGTTCAGCTTCATCTGCCGGAGTATCTGTCATTCTAACATCCCCTACAACGTCCTGAGCTATGATACCAGCCGCTGCCACCAGAGAATCTGTCAAAGTAGACTTCCCTGCAAACACCCATAACAATTATCAGATGCGATCATGAATTAGGTAAGTAGGGAGAAGTCTATTTTGATGTAATGATGATTTAGCATATATTCTATATTTGTCACAGATGATGCACTAGTATGTTATAAGGGTGTTTTGGAATAAAAGAGGAGATAAAATTATTCGAGAAGCAGAAAATGATACCATGGTCAACATGGGCAATGACAGACATGTTGCGAATATTATGCCTCAAGTCCATAGTCCTTCTGAGCTCGTTAACTGTAAACTTCACCTGTACATACAGAGTCACAACTCTCTAGAATTAATTCAGTAGGTTCTAAGTCATCATTTGCATTGATTAGAGCAGTGTGGGCAGGTAACAAGCTTATATCAAGCAGACATTCTTTCTGACAAATCTAGCATCCATAATACTGGACAAACAATGTCAATATAATATCAAAGAATCAAATTTCCTTCAAAATATCAACAACAACATCAAAGGATCAAAATTTCCTTCAAAATATCACCATGACCATCTCATGGGATTGCTTGACAGAAGAATAAACAGCGCAATCATATTAGGTACATCTTTGCTGATTTTTCTTATTCACCAAAAGCTTGTAGCAGCTGAACACTATATACAAGGAGTACCTGAAACCCACAAATGCAAGTGAAATATAGTGAGTCCAACATCCATGGAATCTACAAAAGTGAAAAATTGGATGTAGATGTTTGAATTAAAGAACCAACGTTGTAACATAACCAAGAAGGCCTATTACTCTAGAATTTCATCAAAGGGGACTATGTTAGCTACTTTGTCTGAAAAGTTTAAGTAAGGATTGTTTCTTATAACTACCAAGTTTGCATCCTAATACTAATAATAAATGACCAACTCCCCATTAACACATAAAATTCCAAGCAGCAGTTCAGTATCGATAACGCTCAAATGCAAACAAGAAACTAAGTCCTGGATACCTTCAATTTGTAAGCTTGCCTTGCTTCAGGTGGAGAGACTCCAACTGTGGAGTAAAAATTGAGGCTTCAAGATAATAAAAAAATATCAGAAAACCAGTAAATCAAGATGCCCAGCCTTGGAAACAAAGCCAACTGGCAATTACAAACTGTCATATGATTCCCCAAGCTGCAAACATATTTATATGATCAATTTTTAGCCATAGACTGATCTGACTTGCCCACCAAGCCGCCCTGGATTTGATCAGATTGCTTGCCTTGGGCACAAAGTCATCTTAACCAAGTCAACTCAATAACAAAACAATATTTGTTCCGTGATAACCTTCAATTGGTTGGCAATACCATAATCCCCTGACTGAGCGTTGATTCTAAAATATTTCTGAAGATATTAATTCGGTTGGCACGAAAACGCACTGTAATCTCTTTGCCAATCCTTTCCCAAATAGGGAATAATTTCATGGAAACTACCTCTAATTTAATTATTCAAGTCGCTCGATTGAAGAACAATTTCATGCCAACGGTGACAACGTATTTTGCGTACAGTTTGAGACTCGTTCCACATTTTGATTTAAAAAGATTGGATGCAATTTTATTAAATTTTGGGATTATTAGAATATGAATACATATGAAATTTGATTTAATGATATGGATGTATATGTATATTTAAGATTTTTAGATAATACAATGGTGCTCCCAATTTTCTCATAAATTTAGTATACGATATTTATTAAATGAAAATGAATACATCTAATTAACTGTAATTTAATAAAATTTAATTTCACAAGTGAGAGTGAGATTTCTAGTTAAGGGGATAATGACTTCTCATCTTAAATAATGTAAGCCAAAGGAAATCGAAACAATCAACTAATTAGTAATAGTATGTTACAATTGCATGAAATATTAGTTCTAACATCTTTCTTAACTTGTTAGTTAATTTAATATGTGTAGTTTTGAGTTGTGATTTTTTATTAAAGCATATTGTGTCTCCTTAAAGTTATGAATATAGTTAATTTATTTATATATCATTAATACATGTCTCCCACATCAAAATTTCACCAATAGATTTATATGAATTGGAATAAAATGTGATTATATGAGGTATATCTATGTCCAAAGGATTGTTATTATCCAGTTTCACAACGTTGCTTATAATTATTAGAAAAATTGAGAGGAGGGTCCATGGTTTTGTTGAAGAGAAGGTCTTTCTATTAACCATGGCTTTCAAATTTCGAACCAAAGATTATTTTTGTCAACAAAATGCTAGTTTGAATTTGGTTCCCAAGTTTGTCGATACAATTATGCATTTACCAATTTCTAAATATATTGGGAATATCTTGAGTAGATCCTTAAAAGTAGATCTTAAATGGGTTAAGTTGGGACTCTTCTCATATATTTAAGTCCATGTTGAGATTGATTTTAATCAAGGTCTACTAGACAACATGGTACTATAGAAGGGAAATTATCTATCAACGTAGTTTTTAGACTATGAGAACACAATGTTTTAGTGTTGGGTCTACCAATAAACATGGCATATTTATAGTTCTTGTCCTAGAGCGTGAGCTCACTTAAAGAAAAAGAAAAAGTCAAACCCGAAAAAAAAAGCTAGCAAGTTTGTGAACAACCAATCTTGGTAACTTAGATGCTTAAGATAAATAAAATCAACAAACAATATATATAGAGAAAAATATCAATCCTAGTCGAGAAGTGCAAATTGAAGAATTAAATATTACCTTGAAGGATAGAGATGACACAATGATTTTCCCCTTGAGGGAGGTATTTCTTAATGAATCCCCCTTGAGGAATGAAGTGACTTCCTAATTATGTGAACTCTAATTTAACTAAGGAGTTGTCCATTATTCAAATTTTGAAAATTATAACTCATATTTACCATTAGTCCCCATTGAACCTTGTTGAAGGGGATGGATTGAGGTCAATAGAAGAAAGGAAAAAAATGGAAAATTGATGCTTATTTTTCTCGTTAATACTTGACATTGTTTTTTTTCCCCGGTTTTATAGCTTTGTCTCTTAAATGAGTATTAATATATACTTTATGTATTTTGATGAATGATCTCATAGCATCTACAATACATAACCTCTTTCCTGTATATCGATGAGGAATTATGATTTTTTTCCAAGGAAAATCTAGTATACACCACATAGATTTTTAATACATGGTCTTAGAGGTCTTGTGTAATAAGGCTAAGGCTAATTAATATAAATTCGATACTTATTTTTAATAAATCCTCACCTCACTGTTAAATGTCATTATGTATTCATTCACATATATACATTGCATATTACGTTAACAATGTTACATAAATTTTGAGTTGCATTATTCATACACATTGTATGGAGTCATTTTTTATCCTCACGTCTCACTTATAATTTCCATAGAGTATCAAATTTGAGGGATTAAGACTCCTCACCCCTAACCACTCAGGTTTCAAGCTAATTTATGGAGGTCATCTTCTAGGAACTAAGTTTACTAACGATGAATAAGGGAAGTCCTTAGTACATCCTTATAAAATTAGTTGGTAGGAAATTTTATTTATTTAACTAGAGTATCCCAAATTTTGGACCTAACACTTATAGGCATGTTCCAATTGATTATGATGTTGACTTGATATTTTATTTTGATATAATGGGTCGAATACCCCACTGCGTATGAACATGATGATTTGTTTTATATATTGGGCGTAAGCCAATTATTGATGATATATGTATATGCTTGTTTGTGTTGGGCGTGGACCCTGAAACACATGATTGATGAGATGTTTTGTGTTGAGTGAGGAGCTCTGGAGCACTTGAGTGATTGATGATTTATGTTGAGCGAGAAGCTATGGAACACATGAAAAGATAATTGGAAGTGTTGGGTTTAATCCTTGGAGCCTTCCATGATGATGTTGAGCATAAGCTCAGAAGCATTGGATCCTTGGCCATTGTATCCCTAGGTGTATCGTACAAGTACATCCTAGCATTAGTGATGAGCGAAGAGCTCTGGAATTGCACTAAGTTTGTAACTCCCTCTTAAAGCATTGAGTATGGGCTCTGGTAAGCACTAGGGGTCGCTCAAAAGAATTTAATAAATTTCGAGTTAAAACGGCTTGAGAAAAATATTGATTTCATCATACTTATTTATAAGTGATTAAATGAAATTTTGAATTTCTGTATTCTTATCATGCACAGAAGAACTACCATGTTATACGAGGGAAATCCAACATGAAAGGATGTTTAGAGTTTCCTAGCCTAGTATACCTAAACCATCTACCTACTTGACCTTAATGAAGGAGTGTCATTAAGTCTAAGGATCATGGTATATGATGCTGAAAGACAAATGTTAACAAGTGTTATATTATTATGTACTTTAAACACAGTATGTATAAAGAATTAAATATATTTATAATATTAATGATGAAAGAAAGAAAGAAAATATCCATCCATTATTATTTATTATGTAAAGATAATAAATAGTCCAAAAACTTACAAAGTCTAATTAGGAACTAGTTGAAAGTTCCTAAGTTAAAATATTAATAATTACCCAGAGTAATTGAAAAGGGTTAAATCAAGAAACCAAGGTTTCTTGATTTAACTATCCCTTTGACTGAAAATATGTCTATAAAGACTCAAGCCAAGGAAAGGCTTGGGGTTCTGATCTATCATTAGAGTATTCATTTTCTGCTTGTTTGCTCTCAAGTAATTCTTAGAGGACATTTTCCTGGAAGGAAAAAGGAGAACTGATCCAGATCTGATATACCAAATAGGAAACCCTAACTTAGGAGCTCTAAGTTACTTCATGTCGGAGTCCATCTCAGGGGGATTCGGATGAAAACCAAGAACAGTTCTGGATCATGGTTGGGTGGAACGTGGTAGTTCCCAAGTGATTTGGCCATCAAAAAACGAGGTTAGATCCACCTTGAATTGTTAATGCTGATTATTTAAGTGTGCAGGTTCAGCCATTAATAGAGCTTCAAGTTCAGGTATGAAGCCCTAGATTGTCTATACTACTTTCCTAGAATAAATGTTAGCTATGTTAGGAAAATGATTACATTGCATTTCGTAACCCAATATATATGTTTCTCTGTTTAAATCTGCTAGGGTTGTCATTTTTAAAATATTAACCCTAGGCTGTAAGTGATTTTCTATACAAGGTTTATCCAGGGTTTATTTATTAGTTTAATTCTCAAAGTTTAATTTCTATACAAATGTTCATCAAGGGTTCTGCACCCTAGTTTTAATTCATGTATTATTTTTACTAATGAAATTGGATTAAGTACAAACTAGGTTTATTTCAAATCTATTGTTTATGTGCTCCTTTGGTCTTTATACTCTATTGACATGTTCCGTTTGTCAGTAGAGGCATGCTTTAGAATTACATAAACTAGATCAGAGGTAAGTCATATATATACCTATACGTATAAACTTACAACCTAGATAACCTCAGATATTATCTACAAACTGAACTACTATTATATATATAAATATATATAGATATCAACAGTAAAACAAATCAAAATACTATCCATAAATTAACATTAACAATTATAGAATGGAATTATGAATCTAATCAATTAAAGTACCAACTATAATTATTCCTATGATAAGTACATTGGTAAAGACCTTTAAAGGTCTACATATTTAAATACAAGATAATTGCTAAAACATTCCATTAAAATTAACATCCTCACAATCAACGAACATAGTGAGTATCGTGACCATTCTTTGGTCCAAAGATCATGTATCTTTTCATTATTTAAATCCATATAATCAAAACTTATGCCATAAAAACCAAATAGTCTCATTTAAATATCGATCATGGCCATCACATAACGATTATCCAAATAAACATTCCAACCAATAAATTACAATCCTAAGTTATCCAGAGGTCGCAGTATTGAACCGTGTGGGTTACAAAATACAAGTCACAGGCTTAATAAAACCACCACATAAAATGCTACACAGTCCCTTAAAAGTCAGTTTATAGTGATGAAGGCCATCGTGGGTTTGCATCCCTCGCTCCTTCATAATCCATATTATTTTATAATCAATGAAATAGTGGAAGTAATGAAACCATCTGGAGCTATCGCAACAACCTCGGGGAGGCTAATGCCACTCATGACAAGGCCTGAACCCAAATGATATCAACAATTACAGTGAAACAAAAAACTTAATACACAGTCCATCAACAAAGGCGAATGCCACATATAACCACAGTAATAAACAAATAAGCACGTCATAAACTCAACACATACACAGTAACTGTAAGAACCATTGCCATTTCAAAAACACAGTATATAATATGTACAGGAATTTGATTAATGCAAGTCAAGTATTATCTAGGTGTGCCAAGGGCTATGACACCATTGGAAGCAAAGGTGCTTCCCAGGCATAAAAGCCCCAAATTCCAAAAGATGAATTACAATAACATAATATATACACACAGCCTGTAAGGGCATTAAAATTTGCACCATGTCCAAAAGGCCTCACAGAACATAAAAACCTAAGTCTGTTAACACAGGCCCGAAGGCACATCAAAACCCCACAGAGAAGCCCCAAACTAAACGAACGATGAACAAAATGAAGACAGGCTGAGAGATACAAGCATAGGATTGTATGGCAAGCTTACCTTACACCTTGGCACCACTTATGAAACAACGATGAAGCCTTGAGCCATGCTGCTCTCCGCCCACCCTAACACCTGTAAACCACCAAACAAAACAAGGATGATAAGTATGGACTGTCTACAAGAAATGGGATAAACATCAATGATGTCACGAAAGCAATAGTGCTTACCTTTCCGAACCAGGGTGTCGACTTTATCTCCTGCACAGAGCCAAGCAAAAAATCAACAAACAAACAAGCGAAATGACAACCATCGTGAGAGCGAAACCCTATGTTGGGTCTGCCACGATCCCTAAGGAGAATTAAACATGCTAGTATGATGTCCACTATCAAACTAAAACACACATTCCTATAGTTTGCTAACGATTCGTTAACATTGGTTTCCATTCCATGCGGTACCTTAAACCCCATCGCATAAGAGTCAAACCTTATATTATAAACTCACCACCCCAACGTATAAACACAGGGTATATTACAATATAATGAATAGTCTAATGTTTAGGCTAGGTAATGTTTTGCGCCAACCCAAAGTCTTTGCACCATGTTCCAAGTACAACATAGGATTTGTAACGTTAAACCTTAGGCTTAAATCCTTAATACAAAGTGTCGTCCCTAAGCTTAATTCTTAGTAACCATGGCATATGAAATATGCCATGGTATGAATGATATCATAAGACCCAAGTTTGATTTTTAAGCCAAGTTATAACCTACCAATAAAAACAAAAGCTATGTTAATGACCGTAATAAAATAGACATGAAATTTAAATACATAATGAAAGTAAAACATAAATAATTTAACTATGTTAAATAAATAATGAAAGTAGTAATTACCTCGTTATAATCTGAGTCTGTAATGAAGCATAGTAACAAACATCAGGTGCATTAATGATCAACACTTGCAGCAATCCTTAGAAGCAATTCTCCGTTGTGATGTATGGTCTGCATATGAAATAAAAGAGGTTCCTTAGTTCGAAGAACTAAGTAATCCTGCTAGTCAAGTGAACACTTTGCCTCTCAGACTATCATGGGAGAACAAGTCCCACCACTCCACCCACTCTCTTTCCACAAACAAAGTTAAGTTAGAACCACATAAATAACAAATAAAACTATGCAGAATGAACAAAGTATATAACCAAGTACGGCACACAAACGACAATGTATAACCATAAGAATCAAGTAGTAATCAAATCTATGACATCTTAAGTAAAATACATTAAAAATGTTAACTGAAATTAAATGACAGAACGTAAGAACAACTTACGACTAAAAAGTGGTACATGTAGTGTACGATCTATTTCCGCAAGACAAATAATGTTCCACATAGGTAGTTTTTACTAGCTAATAATTTTTTTTTAATTTTTTATTTTTGGGGACAATACATTAACAATCATAAGCCTTATATTTTTTTCTTTTATGTGAAATAGATCATTATCTGAATCGTCATATATTTTGGTACTTTATGAGTAGAAAAAATGGAGATTTTGGATCATAGGGGATGTCATTTAATTTTGTATTTTATGAATGGAAAAATTGAATCTTTTGACAAATTATATATGATTAATTTCAGATCATGAAAAGAGCACTATTATTCAGACAATTAAATTTATGTTTACGAGCTATTATGTATATTAGCTCATACATTTGTGATGATATTTTAGTATTTATTCCTTTTATGTTTTATAGAAGGCCAGTTATGTTAATTAGACTTCAATTAGATAACTAATATATGTTTGATTGATTATCTAAATAAGAGCATACTGAACCTTTAAAAGTAACTCAAGAATGAGGGGACACAAGTGTGTGGGGATAATAATAGATTCTTGAGGAAATCAACAAATAGCCTTGGGTTAAGGTTTATGCAATCCAACCAATAATTAAACATAAATATTTTCTCTTTATTAAGGTTGTATTATGTGTGACGAAAGAATGCATGTCATGATTGTGGCAAGTTGGGTCATAAATCATATACTTTGTTTTGGAATTAGAAATTTGTTGGGTTTTTTTTGTCTTCAACCTTTAGTTTTTGAAGTTCTCCTTTGCTATACCTCACATGGAGTGAGTACCCCCTTTCCAATATTAGCATTAGGACAATATGGAATTGCACTTTAGGCCCTATGGAGCCCCACATGCAATTAAGTAGGTCTAACTTTTTGTGAAACTTTAGAGTTGTGTAGGGGCATTAGGTGATGAGTGACATATAAAGAAAACCCAATAATGTCATGGTTTGTATGCCAAAAAAATGCGATAAATGGAGGAAAGATTGTGAGAAGAAAGTAATAGATTGAGATAAATTCATGGTGCCAAAAAAGGACAAGACTTGAGTCTCACATTGAAGTATTCAAGAATACATAATTAGCATTAAAAACATGGGAGGAAACAATAATATTATACATGAAGAAATCAAAGTGAATATGAAGGACCTACATGGGACAGTTGAGCAAGTTCTATAAAAAGGAAAGAGATCAGTAAGATAAGGAGCACACTCTACATCCCACAATCTTACTCATGAGGGTGTTGTAGGATGCAACACTCACTAAAAATGGAGAAATAAATGGTTCTATAGAAAAATATCAAAGCCCTAAACTAGTCCAATGAATCCTAGGCTTCCAAGATACCCTTTTAAATTATATCTCTATTTTAATTCATGAAAAGTATCTTTTTATTTTCTTAGGACAATATGTAAGTTAGTTTCCATGCCAATAAGAATATAGTAATTATAATATCTTCAAGATAGTTCACATGTGTAGAAGAATAGGTATTTTTTTGCTTGTTTCTGGAATAACAATACATAATGCTTAGAATAAGGAATTCATTTTGTTTCTGGCCCAACAACAATTACAAGTTTTCAAATAGAACTTTGAAATTGTAAAATGTAAATGCAGTATAATTAATTTAGTAAACAATTACTAAGTAAATAATGCAAAATACTAGTGACCAATTATTAATTAAGAGAAACATGGTTGTAGTTCCATATGCATCGACTATAACAAAATGGATGAGATAAACATAAAAAAGATTGCATCCTAAATTGGAGAAATATTACACAATAAGAAATATTCTCATAACAAATCCAACAATAGTAAACAACAAATGAAATATGATATACATGAGAACATTAGAACCATAGTTTCTCCCTCAACAAATTGGCTAGAATTTGTTTATCCTCATTAATTATTTAAAGAACTTTACAAAATTATATAAACAATTTCTTTTTATCCTTATGAAACATTAAATTTATAGATTTATACAAAAGTGAAATATTTTCTCACATGCCTATTGGCCTTTTGGTTTCGAAAATAAAAATTCTTATAGTTTGATAAAATTTATACTCCCCTATTGACATCTAGAAATATCCTTGCAATGACAGTAGGGTTCTCATCGATAGAAAGTCCAAATTAGACTTCAAACTATCTCTAATGGGGAACCCATCCAGATTCTAGCTCTTCTACCATTCATTGGTTTGGGGTTTCATTTTAAGGAATGAAGTGAAGTATGATTTTAACCTAGTATGTAGTCCTAAATTACTCTACTCTATCCTAGCTAGCAGAAAAATTGAAAGGGACAAGGAAAAAATGATATTGATATACATATTCCAATACACATAACTATAATACTATGAAACGCATAACAAATATAGAGTTATTGTTGGCAAGGGTTTTGTGTAAGTGAGTTGTGCAGCACTGCAGAGGCTACGAAAGCTCACGCAACACCGTGCAAGACCAAATCAATGTGATAGGTGAAAGAATAACCATTTTTGGAATTTATTATGCATTTTTGTACCGATTGACCACATTTTGTGGATATAGGTCACTAGTTTGTTAGAAGTTAGTTAGAAGTGGACATTGGATGTAAAGGTGTAAGCCTATATATAGAATTAGAATTGCAAATGTAGATCATCTAAGATCATTGATGTGGAAGATCAATCAATCAATCCCTGTTGTGATTTGATAACTATGTGTGATCTTGTCGCTTATTTTTGTTCTTGAGCAGTTTTGGCTCTTTCTGGGTCAACCAACTATTGAATCTTGGGTTGTGTTCATTCTCCTGCTATGAGAAGTACTGTGTGATTTGTATCTATTGCACATAAGTAATATGTCATGAAAGATGTTGCCCTAAATTGATCTTGTCTCTTATTCATTTTCTTTCTTTCTGTGTTGTGATGTCAATGATGGATGTTTACTGAATCTGTTGTATGAATAAATGATGCTACTGCAATGAATAAGTGAATGATGTGATTTGTTAGTTATGTTGATAGATCTCTGATGAATTCTACGATACTAATTAACTAATTCTGAAGAATCTGATGATTATGTTGTTGAGTTGCTGATGCCCTATCCTCCCTTCTTACTGCCAGAAAATTGATTCCAAAAGCTGTCCCTTGAACATCTCAGGTGAGACTTCATCCACTCCGCGGGTGTTTCCGGGTAGGGTGAAACCTGTCTGGGGTGGTGCTTAGGGAGATCATGCTAGTTGGGCATTGACATAGTGAGAACCCCTGTCGATGAGACTTTGTCAATGGGTTTTTTCCAACAAATGGTTCCATTTCCAGGACCTTGTTGCAACTTAAGGGAGGATATGTTGTGGCATCCAACCAAACCGAAGATTGAAGATTGGTTCGACCTAAAGCTGTGAGATTTTGCTGAAATAGAGAATCAGACTATGAAGTTGTTGACAAATGATTGGCTGGACAAATATATCCATGAATGTGCCTACGAATGGTTCTTTTGTGAATTTCCTATCATACTGTATGAGTGGCTAGCGTGGTTCACTTATAAGAAGAACAACCATCAAGGAGGGGAGACGACATCCTAGACCCCTGAAATGATCCAAGAATTGTAAGAAATTGACAAGAAAGCATTGCAAGTTGTCGAAGTATGGCTCAATAGTATTCTAGAAGGATACATCACTGAGTTTGTAGTTGATACCAATAAGTCATACAGTGAAGCAGAAAGAAAGTTCTTCAATGGACCACGCGGTAGGTTCTTGCTATGTCTATAATTATCTATTAAGATGCTTGTATACGGGAAGGGTATTCTAAAAATGCACTTCGAGTAATGGAACTCTGGTGTGCAGAGGTCATGGACACTGCGATGAAAGGGGGGAAGTGAATGGCAAGATAAGCGGTAGATGGGTATGAGTTATGATGATACTGTGAGGGTCACTGAGGAAACAAGTGGTTGTACAAGGGGAGGAAAAAGGTTTTGACAAGAAAAGAGGAAGAGGACAAGGGAAGGTCTTGCTGTGATAAAAATGCAAGACCACGAAGAATAACCACATGGGATGAAGCAACCCTACAGTGACGACAAAGAATACTGGAGCCAGGATACTCCTAGGATAGCAGTAAGCTCTAACCCCAGTAATAATGTGTCCACACCTCTGTGCACTACTCCATCAATAGGTAGAAAAGTGCATTCTACGTCGACTTGTTCGAGTGGCATCCACAGTCTAGTAGTAGAGCACCATTTGGAGGAAGAAGGCCCAGAATGGTGGGTGACGAGATGAAGCTACCAATGTTCCATGGAAATGGGACTAATGACCTGGAGCAGTACTTGTTCTTGTGTGAAGCAGTATGGACTTCTAGACAAATCGTGGATGATGAGATCAAGAAAATCTAGTTGGGGACCAACCTCAGGGGTTGTGCACTTGATTGGTACATGATATTCACGCAGATTCCTTAGGGAACCGCGACAAAAAAACTGAAAGAGATCCGGGAAGGTCTATTCAAGGAATTTAAGAAATGCAAATATGAGGCCCAATATATTACAGAACTCAAAGAGATCAAGCAGTTCCGAAATGAAACTATTTGGGATTTTGATCAATGGATTAAGACGTTGATGTATCTAGTCATCTTCAAAATGGGCGATGTCCAGCATAAGGAGTGGTTCATCGCTGCCCTGGTATTGCACATCTGACAGTCATTAATGGAGAAAAATATCGCAACATAGAGCGAGGCTCTAGAGAGTGCAATGAAGTTAGAAGTTTCACCTATTGGGGAGACTGCAGTAGACATGAACTAGATTAGGTCCCAGCTAGCGAATTTGATACTCTAGCTACAAGATATCAAGAAGGAAAAAGAAGAACATGATGAACTTTGGTCCACTCGGTGTCATGTGGATGGACACACCAAGGACACATGTCCGAGTTTTCAAAATTATTTGCTTTCAGGAGCACTGAACCCCTTGAGTTGCACTGGTGTGCCATGGTGTCGTGTATGTCAGGTATATGGGCATTGACAAAAAAACTATAGCTACATGCAGAAGATGGTTACAAAGGAAGAAAGTTTGTATTGCACCTTTTGTCACTCACTAAGGAATGAGGATAAATACTGTCAAGCTTATGACTTACTTCAAGAGAGAAAATGATGATTCATAATTTGTGAAGGGGGAGGATCGTCGTGTAATCCAACAGTCATAGCCTCGGCCGCAGATGGCATAGCCAACATCCCAGGTGCCGTATACATGACCTCCACAAATGCAGTTTATTCTATTGTTATCGTAGCAACAATTCATATCACAACCACAGCTTGCACTGTAGTCGTAGTTTGTAGCACAACCATAGTTTGCACTGCAACCATAGTACAATCAATTTCCAATCACTCATCCTCAACCGTAGTATGTTCAAGCAGTGCACTATGTTTAGCAGCATCTAAATCCCCCGCAGCAACTAGCCCAACTACAATATCAACAAGCAGCTCAACCACAGTACCAGCAGCAAGGAGGATTTTAAGGAGGATTTAGGGGATGAGGAGGAGGCTTCGGACGAGGTCAAGAATCAATCTAGTGTTACACTTATGGAGTATTTAGGAATTACCAGAGGGAGTGTCCTCATTTGCAGTGTACATATTGCACAACAAGTGAGCATAATGTTGAAAATTTCCCTCAGTTGATTGCGAAGTGGCCCGGAAACATCTCTTAGTTACAGAATCAGAACCAATTTCAAAACCAAAACCAAGTACTGAACCAGCAGCCATTGCAGAATCAGACTTAGATCCTACTAAAAACTCAAAATCATCCTATGAACTCGCCGCTGACTCAAAAAGCACCCCTGAACCAAGCTCAAAACTAGAATCAATGACCAATGGTTGCCACAATTGTTGCAAAACCCAGAACCCAGGCTGTCGACATTACTGTCATCACTCATGTAAGTGCAACGACCGAAGAATATGGACCCCATCAATAAGTTCCATTTTCTAGGAAGAAAAATGCAACATTTGATATTGTGACAGAGAAATATACATTCTTTGAAGCCAAGAATGCAATCGGGAGAAATCTGGGTAAGTCAGCTATTGTTGAAATGCCATCTTATTTTGATCCATCCGTAGAGGCAGGACCGTTGCAACAGCATGGTACCTTGTAATAGTTTTCTGAGAGTTATCTATCACTAGCTAGAGATCTCAAGGCTCTTGTTGAGATTGAGAAGTTTTTATACCAACAGAATAAGATGTTGAAGGATTCCGTAGTGAATTCCCTCTAGAAGAGAAAGATAGGAAAAGAGATGAGAATGAACATCCAGATCAGGGACTATAAAGTCAAATCCGTTATTCTGGATCTTGGGTCAGATGTGAATATTTTAACCAAGAAGACCTGGCAAATGATGAGAAATCCAACATTGGGATGGTCCTCTGTGCAACTGCGACTAGCAAATCAGGCCAAAGTTCATCCTAATGGCCATGTCTCAAACCTAGTCGTCAATGTCAAAGGTATGAAGACATATGCTGATTTTGATGTTATCGAAGTAGTTGACAGTGGAGGATCCTATCCCTCACTGCTAGGGACTGGATGGCCAATCACAGCATGGAGGTTATCAATTTCAAGAAGCGGGTTATGACATTTGAAAATTAAGATATCAAGGTCATTTATCCCATGGACCCTCAGGAAGGACGCCAGTATATTGAACCTGTCATGAATGAAGTTGGTAGAGGCTGGGATCATGCTTATAATATCTCTGAGGACTATATCCACCCTACTGTTGATGGCATAACACTAGCTCTACGTCCTCTGATTCTGATGATGATTTAGAAAATTGGCAAAATCGGTTGCATGAGGTGTCTTTCCGAAAGTGTGGAATAGTCACACAATCCCTACATCACATTGCGACTGAAATTATCGAGTTACCGATGTATGAGGGGCCACTAGAGTTGTCTATATTCCTCAAATAATTTGAAGAGAAAGTGTTTGAACCACAGAGGTTGTTGGCACTGGAAGAAGCATTGAAGGCCACCCCAGCATGCTGGTCGATGACTCATAAGCATACAATCCATGAATGGGCACAATGTCAATGATTGATGATGGTGCGCTTTGGTGATTCATAAATCTATCACACTAGGAGATATGATGGGAAGAATGACCCCACCGTCCATTTGATGGAATGTCAGGCCTTGTGGGTATCACGACCCAAGGAAGAGTAGTTCCATGATTTTGTTCATACTTTGGACGAGATGCCTAGATCCTGGTATGTAGTGGCAGAACTGTGCAGAACCATAAATACCTGGGAGGAGCTCTCGGTTTGTTTTGCACAGACTTTTAATTTCTGGGATGCTAATCCTGAGGTTCACAATGCATTCCAACTCATCTAGGATGTAGTATTGAAGGTTGTACCAGTCACATACCCTATATATCTGCATGCACAGTGTCATATGCAATCCATGATGACGTGTTACAACCTATCTGGTAAACCTAAAGATGGTGATGAGATGTGGAATGTCAATATTATGGAATCAGAAGGAAGTCATGATGTTGTAGCACCAGACATACTAACTGACCCCATGAGTCAGTTGTTGAAGCTCTGAAAAGTTAACATTGGGACATAAGAGAACCCAAAGTTTGCTAATATTGGAGACTATTGGGACAATGAAACAATGGCATAGATCACAGATCTGTTGCACAAGTTCCAAATTATTTTTTAGACATGATTCTCTGAAATGAAAGGGATATTAGGGGATCTAGGGGACATGAAGATGCGGTTGAAACCGGATGCAAAACCTATGCGACAGAGGCCATATTGACTGAACCCATGATACAAAGAACATGTCAAGGCTAAGATCGACTAGATGTTGGATGCTGGTATCATTGAGCCTATTGAAGAATAGGAATGGATAAGCCCTATGGTGGTTTAGGACAAGAGTACTAGAGATGTTCACATTTGTGTCAACCTGAGAACGATGAATGATGCCTTCCTGCATGATCCTTTTCAAACTCCCTTTACAGATGAGGTCCTTGAAGGGGTAGGTGGTCACGAGATGTACTCCTTCATAGATGACTTTTCCGAGTATCACCATACCCGAATCGTAAAGGAAGATCGACATAAGACTACATTTGTTACTAAATGGGGTTGTTTTCAATATATAGTCATGCCATTTGGATTGAAGAATGCACCAGCGATATTTTCTCGGGTGGTTGTCCCTGCATTCAAATATTTCATTAAGAATTTCCTACAGGTGTAAATGGATGATTGGATAGTTTATGGTCTGATTAAGGATCATTCAACAAACATGTGATTGATGCTGGAAAGGTTTCAACACCATCAAATTGCATTGAATTCAAACAAGTGCATTTTTTGTGTGCCATTCGGGATGCTGTTAGGACACATAGTGTGCAAGCAAGGTCTGTTGGTCGACCCTGCGAAGATCAAGCTTATCCTTAGTCTATCACCAACGAGAAATGTGAATATGCTTTATGCGACACTAGGACACACAGGGTACTATCGCAAGTTCATCAAAGGATACGTTGCAATTACTACCTTTATGGATAAGCTTTTAAAGAAGGATGTTGCATTTGAGTGGAATTAAGAGTGTCAAGGAAGCTTTGAGACACTGAAGGACAAGATGGCATTGACACCTATACTTGTATGCCTCGACTGGAACAAGGAGTTCCATGTCCATGTCGACACTTCTTCTATTGTGTTGGGGGTAGTACTTTCACAACCATGCGAGGGCAACCTGGATTATCTGATTGCATTTCCAAGTAGGAAGCTGTATTTTGCTGAAAGAAATGATACAACCATTGAAAGAGAGGGCTTGGCCATGGTTTACCTGTAGCATAAGTTTAGGCACTATCTGTTGGGTGGTCACTTCAACATGTCCGCGAACCACTCCACTTTGCAATATCTAGTCCATAAGCCTGTGTTGGGGGGGAAGATATGTCGATGGCCACTATTTTTTCAAGAATTTGACTTTGAGATAATTGTGAATCTTGGACGGTTGAATGCTAGCCCTGATCATCTGTCTTGCATTAAGACAGAAGAAAAACCTGCCAATATTAATGATGGATTGCCTGATGCATAGCTATTCCAGGTAGATATCGCAGATGACCATTATGCTCCAATCATTTAGTCCCAGGAAACTGGAGTTTCCCTAGAAAACCTATCGACCAGTCAGAAGAAGCATTTGGTAGTGAAGCCTTCATATTTCCAGTTGATTGCTGGGAAATTATACAAACTTGGACAAGTTGAAATCTTGCGACGATGCATCTTAACACCTAAGAAAGGACCTATTCTCGTACAAGTGCATGCAAGAATTGCGGAAGGCCACTATGGAGGAAGGTCTACTGCATGTAGGGTACTGTGCACTGGGCTATGGTGGCATACTTTACATAATGATGCAACAGATTATGGACGAAGCTGCGATGTCTTTTAGCACGTCATCAAACCACCACAGTGGGATGAGTAGCCACTTGTGCCATAGGTAACTCTACAACCTTTTGATAAATGGGTTGTGGAATTTGTAGGTCTAATTAATCCGCCAGGAAATAGGATTGGTGTGTGGTACATCATTACAGAAGCTGACTATCTGACAAGGTGGGCTGAAGCTGTGCCAGTTGCAGACTGCACCGCTATGACAGCAACAAAGTTCATATTCAAGAATATTGTGACACGGTTTGGATGTCCCGGGATATTGATGAGTGACCAGGGCAGTCACTTCATCAATTGAATAGTGAGAGCACTAACCGGGGAGTTACAGGTGTAGCATAAGAAAAGCACACCGTACCATCCGTAGGAGAATGGGACTGTTGAGGACTTCAACAAAATATTGGAACCTGCACTTACAAAGGTATGTAAAGGCTAATCGTGACAACTGGGATTTGAAAATTCTAGTGGTACTTTGGGCATATCGCACCACTTTTAAAATGCTGATGGGAAAGACACTGTTCAAATTTCTATATGGGTAAGAGGCAGTTATTCCTATCGAATACATTGTTCCTAGTTTGTGTATTGCTGCTGCGAATGGCATGGATAATGTGGAAGAACTAGAGGAGTGCATTACAAAGTTGATCCATATTGAAGAGGACCGCTTTATCGCAAGTTTCAACCAATGCATCGAGAAGGATCGACAAAAGATGTGGCATGATCGCCACATTAAGAATAATCAATTTACACAAGGGGATTTGGTGTTGTTATACGACAGGAAGTTCATGAACCATCCAGGTAAGTTACAGACGCGCTAGTTAGGCCCATTTATTGTTCATTCAATTACTTCTAGGGGTGTAGTTCAATTACAACAATTAGATGGTGCGGTGCTACCTAAACTTGTGAATGGCAGCCGCTTAAATCAATAAAGGATAGGGATCGAGCCGCCTAATGCCTGAGGAACTGCATAAGGAATAT